>JAVYIG010011035.1:0-63965 GCA_035222895.1 Strongylocentrotus droebachiensis
CCTTGTTTTAAGGTATATAGTTGTTTTTTGGGGGGATTATAGTTCCTTAGACCATCAATTTGAAGAATTCGACGGCTAACACTCTGTCATCAACACAATACTCGCCATCCATCTAATTCAACTTAGATTCTTGTAAGATAATCATTGTTAATGTTTGTGTATTCTAAATGTCTTATATCTCAGTGGATCACGTCTAAGACTTTTCCCTTAATTTAACAATACATCAACACAATACTCGCAATACACCTAACTTAGATGTTTGTATTGTGATCTAAAGGTTGTATAACCCAGTTGAAACATGTCTAAGTCTTTTCCCCCCTTAATTTAACTATACATCAACACAATACTCGTGATCCATCTAATTATCATTTGCCTCAGAGTGAACTGCTAAGACAATTGTTATGTGTTGGTTTTCTAAAGGTCTTATAATCCAGTTAGTCATGTCTCAGTCTTCCCCCCTTAATTTAACTATACATCAACACAATACTCTTAATTCATCTAAATATCAGTAACCTCAGAGTCAATTTAGATCTTGTAAGACAATTATTGTTATTTTGTGTGTGTTCTAAACGTATTATAACCCAGTAAGTCATGTCTCAGTCTTCCCCCTTAATTAATTCTTTTAAAGTTTGTAGAAATAATGTGAAATGTTATATAATGCATGCTTGTTTGCTTATTTGTCTGTAATGTTTAGTTTACTATGCGCTCTTCTTTTTCTTTGTTGGCCCCTCATTTTCATAATTTGTTTTTGTCTAATTGCTCTGTATTCATTTTTGTCTGATGATGCTCTAGTGTTTTGATATTATATTTATATAGTTTTCATTTAGAATCAACACTTATTGAAATGAAAAGTGCAGCTAAGTGCAAAAGTAATTGTAATGACAATGATGATAATGATAAAATACGAGATGACTAGTATGCCACTGAGTCATCAGTGTAGGTGTTTGATTTTTCTATTTCTTTTTTCCTCAAGTGATATAATTATCTTTCTAATTGGGTATATTTTTCGCAGAAATTTGAGTAACAACCACATTACAAACATTGCCCGGAATTCCCTGTCGCTACTGAAAGACCTGCAGATCTTGTAAGTATATCAGAAAAAACAAGAAAGAAATAATGTTTAAGAAATAAAAATAAAGGGGGGGGGGACCTAAAGAAATGTTAAGAACAAATAAATACAATATAAAAACACAGTAGAAAATAAATTCATTGCGTTTTGCAAATAAATCATATCCATTTTCTTTGAAATTGACAACATTTTAATGTAATAGGGAACGTGTTTTATATGTATTAAACAAAATATAATTCCTGCCTTTCCCAGCTCTGAAATTATATATTAAAACCAAATTCAAAAATGCATGACTAATGTAGAAAACAATTCATTTATTTCCTCTCGAAATGGAATCTTGTTACCAGGAAACACACCTTAAGATAAATTTGAGTTCTGGTCATGCGATTGCATTGCGAAAGAAACGGTGTGGAATCGAACAGAAAGGTTTTATCATCTAGCATATATATATATATATATGTTGGTGTGTAGTGCAAGGTTCTGGAATCATTAAAATGATAAGAAATTTGGCCCAGTCTTGGTATAGTTAAGAGCACTGTACACAGAAAGATGTATATGGGACTACTAAAACATGTGGCATTAAAATCCGTCCCGATTTGTATGCTGTTTAATACATGTCAATTTTTAGAATATTAAGGCATTTGAAGAGCCATGCTTTTCAGGGACCGTTTTTTACTCTCATGTTCTCCCACACTTGCATAATATTATGATAACGCTCACAACTTTGTTTCCACCTCTTCCCAGAACTCAACAATCTCTTTAAATTTTCATAACGACAATGGACTATTCCTTCAGCTGTGATTTAAGCGTTTTCTGCGAATTGTCTTTTTACAGAGAACTCCATCACAATGACATACAGAAGATCGGCAATGGTGTGTTTAAAGACATACCAAATCTGTTACATTTGTAAGTTCCTGGGTATTTGCTTACTAATATATCTACTTATTCATTTAACCATTTATGTACTTAAGAATTTATTTATTTATATATTTTCCACATAAATCATTTGATTGTTTCTTTATTTACTCATATATTCAGCCTTTTTGTATATACTTGCATAGGATTTTTGCATTTCGATTTGAATCCATTTATTATATTTCATGTCATTTAAAACAAATAAATTGTTGAAACTAACAGATAATTCAAACACATATTAAATGACTAATATGTATAATTTATTTCATGTCGTTGAGACGAGGATCACTTTAACTGTTTTCAGTGCAAGAATTATCTATACATGCGTTAAAATGGTTGCTATGGAGCTAATAGATACACAAATTGGGCACTTATGCAAAGGTGCTATGTTGCACAAAGCATTATGGGTGAATATTGTTTTGTGCCGATTGACAAGTGCGGTAAACAAAGCGACCGTGCCGATCAGCTGTGATGGCAAATGAAAGGTTAAATTATTATTATTATTATTCATTTGACCAATCAGAGAACATAAAATGAGTATAGCAATCAGATAATACATAGATTTCTTAAAGATAAAGACCAGTTATGGTCATGCGATTGCATTGTGAAAGAAACGTTGTGGAATCGATCACAAAAGGTTGATCATCTAGCATATAAGTATTGGTGTGTACTGCAAGGTTCTGGAATCATCGAAATGATAAGAAATTAGGCCCAGTCTTCTTAAAGTTAAACACAGAAAGATGTATATGGGACTACGTACACGTGCGTTTATCTCTCACAGTGTAATAGATAAACTAATTTACCAAATATATCAATTAGTAGCCGGTTTCCCGGTAAAATTGGTATCATCATGTATTAGTCAAAACATATTCTTTCACATGATTAGTAATAAAGATCTTCCATTTAATTTTTTGAAATTGGGGCATTTCCAATACTGGTCTTTACCTCTAAGACATGCGAACAACAATTTTAGGAAAGTTGAGAGGTGAGAGAGAAAATGAATCTATTTATATTTTTCCCCGTGATGCAGAGATTTGAATAACAATACAATACGTATCATCGAATCGCAGACCTTCACTCAACTTCCGAGTCTTACCAGGCTGTAAGTATTACATTTATCATTGAAAAAAAAAAACGCATAATTTGTTGAAGTAAGGAGATTTTGTCCTATATTACTGCTACCATCACTTTTACTACTACTATGACAACAACAACAATAGTTATAACTACTAATAATTTTACCAGTATTTACTTATTAATAACAATAAACGATAAATCAACTTTGTAAAGAAGAGGAATAAAGACAAGACATAAGCAGGAGAAGGAAGAAAGTAAGAGAGTACAAAGACCGTGGGATATTTACATCTATGCAAATTATTGTTGATGTTGCCATTGATGTACACTTAACAAGCTGTGCTTCAACCAAGGTCTCCTCGTCTTTCTCTATTCTACATTGTACTGTTATTGTTCTGTTATGATTATACTCTATTATATTTTGTCACATGTGTTTTCTGGAAGACAAATAAAACTTGAAACTTGAAACTTGAAACTTGAAACTTATCTTGACAACTTGATGAATATAATTTAATTCGGTCTTATGAGGTATTCATTTTAAATTATTTGTTTGAAGATATTAATTTGTTCAATATTTGCTTGTCAATGTCATTGTATTCAGTCTTCTTGTCTTTGTTAATAATGTGCATGGACTCGCTGAAAAGCAGTCTGTTTTAATAACTTATTGCAAGTTGTGACCGTAACAAATAAATACAGTACAATACAATACAATAAAATAAACAATATTACGTTCATGTTTTCCTTCCTTTTATTTGTAGGCGTCTCCATTCGCAAAAAGATGGTTTCAAACTCAGCACTATCTCACACTCTGCATTCAAAGATGCAGGGCAAAACATTACAACCTTGTAAGAAAATCGGAAAAAGTACTTCTTTAATATGTGAAGAGTTTAAAGCCATAAGGAGCTAAATCCACTTGTGTAACTTGTGAAAAAGGGAAATCGTTTACCAGATTTATGTACAGGCATCAATGGAAACGTTATATTAGAAGGAGCGTTTTTTCATAATTGCTTCCAAAATTAGGATAATAATTTCGTTGAAAGACAGGTACTTAATTGAAAAGCTTGTGAAAAAATAAATTGTTTACCAGACTTTTGTACAGGCATCAATGGAAAAGTTATATTAGAAGGAGCATTTTTTCATAATTGCTCCCAAAATTTAAGTTAATAATTTCGTTGAAAGACAGGTACTTAATTGAACAATGTTCTGATATTAATAACTCATCAAAGTGGATTCAGCTCCTTTTAGAATGAAGCTCTTCACGTATTGTTTATGAATATCATAACAAAGACGTTTGCTGATTTATTTCTAAATTGTAAACAAAACTACACTATCTTTGGATTGATATCATTTCATGGTTAAAAGAAAACAATATACATGATGTTTTTTCACAGATGAATATATGTTTGTACTCATTACTGATCATTTCTTTTTTTGTCAATACAGTTATTATTTTTGCAATATATTTTATCTTTACTTCCAAAATACAAAACGTTATTCCATTATTTGTTTTCTTCTACGAACTCTTAAAGATGTTACAAACGTGAAACATAGAATTGTTCTAAATAAAACTCGTCTCGATCTTCATAATTAAAAATGGCAGATATTTGTTTAACTAATTTCGGTAATGAGTTCACCAGTACAGTTTCAGTACAGTTTATATCATTATATATTCCTTGTCTATAAGGACATTTTATTAATTTATGAGAATTGCGCCACAACAAAAAAGTTGTTATACAACATAGCATTATTGATTTATTATTTAAGGATAGTCACATATCACCTGTGACGATACGGACAACTGTAACATGATAAAATCAGACATCCAGTACGTAATAATCAGGCTTTACAGTAAAGTAGAAGGCTAGTAGTGTGACAAGAGGCAGTTTGTTCATTAGCATAAATCGGTATTAACTCATAGCCTGCCATAAGGCTGCATGCACGCTATTGTTATAGTGCTTTGTACACGCGAGCAAGCTACTGTTACGCTTCTTGTTCCGATTCTTGCATGGATGCAGGCATTCGTAATAGCAGTTATTGTTCATGCCCATTGGACTGTGCCTAGTGTTTCGCACGCGCTATTGCTAATACCATCGCGTTAATCCGATTATCTCGTTATAAATTTGGCACTGGGGGGGGGGGGGATTGGTGGTTTGGCACAATGGGAATTATTCCTTTGGCAGGATAAGAGTTAAAGCAACATGCACCGATATTCAGTGACCTTGTGACCTGCATGGATATATTTTTTGGTTATCATCATTTTTATCAGTGGTATATGATCAACCGTAATTGATATCAAAGCCGCTATCATATTTTGACTAAATAGGAGCCACAACTTCAGTAGTTCTAAAATATAAATTTATTCATTTCACATTTTCTCTTATGTAAACGAAAAATATGTATTATTAGTAAGTAATAAACTTATGTTTAAATGGAAATTATACTTTAATGACAGGTGTTTTTTTCTTCAATTAATCAATTAGTTTATTGATTTCATTTTTTCTTTAGTTTATTCTTTATTCAATGAATGTATGAATATAATTATTATTATCTATATTTCATTAGTTATTTATTTTTAACAAATCGTTTATCTAATCTTTTTATTTATTTGATTATGTATTCATTATTATTCATTCGATTTTTTTTGTAAAGGTTTCTCGGTGAGAATGGGCTAAAAGCTGTACCACACGGTATGTTCAACTATGGCAACTTCGAAAGCTTGGAGGAATTGTAAGTAGACAGACAATTGATAATAATGATAATGATAACACGAATAATAGTTTTAAAAAAACAATAACAGAAATAATGATAATAACGAGAACAGTGATAATAATAATAACAACAATACAAATTAAATTAATGTAAAAACTTCTTATAACGGTGGGTTTTTAGTAAATGTTGTCATGACTGGTATTTTTGACGTTGGAACGACAGGAATGTCACGGTATGACGGACATGTGCGTTATAAGAAGGCACCATTATATGGCTGTTTTTTTTTTTTTTTTTTTTTTTTTTTTGTATCTGTGTAGGTTTCATTAAAACAAACCATGAGAATCACATATTTACAAGATTCGATTAAATATAAAAAAATGCAAAGTACAAAATACACCAAAAAAAGTAGTTGTTATCAATATAATTATTATTGTTATCATTATTGCTTTTACTATTGTTGTTATTATTATTTATATTGTTATTAATATGTCTGCATGTACGGAGCTCCAGTTTGTCCAGTAGGCATATCTAGTTCTACTAGGAGTAGAGTGGTAAATCTAGATTAATTTCGCCCCAAAATAACATTATACAGCAGATAAAGACCCCCAAAATACAATTTTTGTCAAGTGATATCATTTCACTATTCAATTTTTTTTCTCACCTAGTCCCTTCATTGTTGAATGCTACCTCATCCACGCTACAAATGACGCGGCATTAGGGACTTTTAGATTATGCACGACGAGAACGCGGAATGCCCTTTTAAGGCAATGTGACGTCCTTTTAAGGCACTGTCAGTGACGTCACATTGCCTTTAAAGGGCAGTCCACGTTCTCGTCGTGCAGAATCTAAAAGTCCCTATTATGAGACAAAGTACGACGCGAATGCGTTAGCAAAATGTCACAGTATTGGTGCGCAATGTCACAGCAGCATTGAGCAAAAGCGCCTGCAAACATGGCCCAGGCACAGAACAACCCAACCATAAAGCAAAGGCACATGAACTGGCTGTATTTTGAAAATATATTGAAGACACAAAACGCAATGAGAACGACGCTCCATTTGTAAAGGTTATTGCGAAAAAGGTATATAATTCCAGTTACATGTCAATATTTGTTCTGATTCTGAAAGCGATTTATTAGGGTGGTTGTAATAATGATTTTAATGTTCTTTTGAGTTTGCCAATTGCCGTCCGAGGAAGATGTCTAAACTGTTACACGTACATTTTTATTCTGGATGTGATAAAAAAAGACAATGTAAATCAACATTTGTTCTGGTATATTCAGGTTTCTGGATTCTAACGAGATTACCAACGCGTCGGAGATATCCAGAAACGACTTCAGTGGACAAAGTGACGCCCTCTACGACACGCTGGTTAAAGATGCCAAACCCTTCAAAGGCTTACGTAATCTTGCTATAATGTAAGTTTATGTATGCTTCATTAAGTAGATTCTTCTTAAGTTGAGAAGAATGGTAAAATGTGTGTCGGGTTATTCCATTCAACAGCTTCTCTTTTGACATTATAAGTATTGTTATTTACAACTACTTTTACTACTGGTGATGAATTATATCATTTTTATTACGGCTTATATCATCATCGTTGGAGTACATCCGTAGCCGTAGTGGAGTTAGTAATATTAATAATAACATCATTGTTATCATTATTATCATTATTAATGGTAGGCATATTAGTAGTATTAGTAATAACAGTAGTAGTAACAAGTGACAATAGAAGTAATAGTAGGATTAATATAAGTATTATTATTATCATTATTATGTTGATAAGTAGTCACAGTAGTAGTAGAAGTAGTACTACTAATATCATTATCATCGTTATTACTATTTTTACTATGATTGTTAGTAGTAGTAGTAGAAGTTATATTGGTAGTAGTAGTAATATATGAAGAGCTTGATTCCAAAAGGAGCTAAATCCACTTTTGATGAAAATAGAGTTATTGATATCAGAACGTTGTTCACTTTAGTACCCGTCTTTGAACAAAATTATTTACTTAAATTTTTTGAGCAATTATGAAAAAAATGCAACTTCTAATATCACTTTTCCATAGACGCCTGTACAAAATCTGGTAAAGAATGGCTTTTTTCTCCGAAGCAACAAACATGGATTTAGCTCCTTTTGGAATGAAACTCTTCATATATATAGTTATATAAATATATTAGCAGTATTGATAATAGTAGTAGTGGTAGTAATAACAGTATTATCATAATCATCGAAGGCATCATCATCATCATCATCATCAGCATCGTCATTACATAAAATTGACCTTTGTCCACTATCTTTTAGTCATTTAGGAAATAACCAGCTGAAGGGTATAAGTAACGATACTTTTTGCGAGGTTCCTTCTCTCACCGACTTACATCTGTACAATAACCTGCTGGAAGACAAATTGATTGACGTCGCCGCATTCAAATGTCTATCTTCATTAATGTATTTGTAAGTACAAAATTATATTTTCCCCAAAAAAATACATTTTGTTTCTTATACATGATTATTTACCATTTAAAGAGGCATGTTCCCCGTATTCCAGAGGGCGTTCAAAATACGTAGGCGCTGGCGGACAGTGCTATAGCTGCCTTTTGACACCAACAGAATACGGCTCTTACGCAGATGGCATGTTCCGATAAATATACTGGCGGGAACGTGCCCCTTTAAATTTAGCCTTGAATTGAACTGAACTGAATTGAAAAGGTATTTCTAGTATTCAAAACATTTTTTTAAGGCGTTACAAAAATGATGTTGTATTGCCTTTTGCAACCGACACACACATTTTAAAATCTCCTTCTTTTTTCTTTTTTTGTAATTTTTTTTTTTAGATAAAAAATGTTTGATGAATAACAAAATGTTGAAGCAATCAAAATATCAGCCCAAAGAGGGAGAATAAAAAGATTGTCGACCGACCGACCCATGTTTTTGACACCTTTAAGGGCAATACAACATCTTTTGGGGGACCTAATGGAAGTAAAAGATGATTAAGGGGTGAAGGATTAAGGGTGAAACAAGAGCGGGATACGATAGATTGGCTTGCTTAAAGTTATGTCATGCTAGAAGCAATACCGCAAATGCCCCCTAGCTCTTTCTCAGGTCCTGCTAGTCGTATTGCTATGGTTGCGCCTATGTTTAATAATCTAGTCATATTGACCGTCTTATCCTACCTAGGGGCTGTTTCATAAAGGGTTCGTAAAGTTAGGCATGACTTTACGAACGACTTGTATATGAAGTGCCAGATAGGATGCCCAAAGTTTTTTCTGATATTTTCAATAACCTCAATTAAATTATGGCAAAAAATATACTTTGCATTAAAAATGTTTTTTATAATAAGAATGTTAATCTACATCTGCACAGTTCAACTTAATAAATAATAATCAATAATAATTGAGCATCCCATTTGGCTTTTCATATACAAGTCGTTCGTAAAGTCATGCGTAACTTTACGAACAGCTTTATGAAACACCCCCCAGGTACTCATTTACTACCTGTATCGCTTTGCTGAAGGACATACAAATGTTACTATCTTGTTGGGAATTGTGTGTGTGTGTGTGTGTGTGTGCTCTCACCTCAGCATTCTTGTGGGGTTTTATGTGCGCTTCACATACCCCTTGTGAGGCATTTTTACTTTGTGGGGTATTTTTTCAGGACCCCACAGAGTAAAGTCTTTCAAATGACTGTATATTCGGTGTCCTATGCCCTGCGGGGCATTAGAAGTGGTACCCCATAAATGACATTTTGTGAGCGTGTGCTAAAACTTGCACACTTTTTAATGGTAACATCGTAAGCACACCGCCGGGTTGTTATCGCCAGGTTGTACATATACCCCACTAGTAGGGGACCACAAGGTATATCTGGAACGCACAGAAATACCCCACAATCAGGTGCCCCACAAAGGCCCTGATGTGAGAATGTGTGTGTGTATGTGTGTGTGTGTGTGTGTGGGAGAGAGAGAGAAAGAGAAAGAGAGAGAGAGAGAGAGATAGCGTTTACACAAACGAATACAAAAATATGTGAATTACAAATATTGAAATATGTGTTTTTTTCTCAGGGATTTGGAACTTAATCTGATGGTTTCTGTGCCTGAATCTTTTCAAGTAAAAGGAAACCTTGGAAATCTAGAGGAATTGTAAGTTCATTTCCCTTTTTTTTTTAAATCTACAAATTGTCATGCACCGGACATAAGTTCAAATCATATCGAAGTTATCCGTGTCATACTTTTACTGAAGTGAGCATGCGTTTCGTCTTATCCATCCATAGTACACTGAATGCGGCGCAAACGAGAAGGGGGAATGATGAGGCTTGATAAATGACTTCAAAGGCATCATTTGACTATGTTGAATATGAGATTCACGGCCCTACGTGTTATCAGTGTCTGTGATATGGTGTAATATTGAAGCCCAACAAAATTGCGCTTCAAAATGATCAAAAAGTAAAAAATCTTTGAGTGACTGACTGGTTTTTACCATACTCGTTTTCCCCAATAGACTGTAGTGTTATCAAAATCGTTAGGAAAACGTAAAATTTGGTTTCGATTTCCAATCATAAATTTCTTTATAATCAGACAGGCGATCGGCGAATGAAAGTCATGGGGTTTCTGAGTGACCTAAAGGTTTATAATGACCATTGCAGCATGAGCTAAATCCAGGATTTTGTTTCAGAATCAGAGACAAAGTAACCCAATCCCTTTAATAGTGATAGGTTAGAGTTTCGAACGTTTATGGACCCCAATATCATGTAGTAGCACAACAGAGGAAAGGGGTGGGTAAAGTAGGCACTTCGTTCCCCGTGAAAGATCCTCCATGAATGAAGCCACCTGTTATTATCTAGACGTAATCACGAGTCGATACTTGTACAACTACACCCGGAGGGTGTTTCACAAAGATCCTAAGTAGACTTGACTAAAAAATTATGGACAGCCATTGGAGTCTTAAAATGAAATGTATTAAAAAGCAGAAATTTAAGTATTTTAGAATTTGTATAAACTCCACATCCAGAACATGAAATCTCCTTGATGATATAAAATATGAATGATTTAAATAAACCATTAATAAGTTCAACTTAGGATCTTTGTGAAACACCCCCCAGAAAACATAATTATACAATATGGACAAGTTCTCATAACACTGTATATTTCTTCCCAATTTATGTCATTTCGAATCAACCCCCCCCCCCCCTTCTGCCTGCCCGCATCCGTACACAACCAGGACTCACAACAATTGTTCTTTCTTTTCTTTTCAACGCAGTTATTAACCCGTTAACTACTGAATTAATTGATTGCAATAGGCTTAATACAGGGGCCACCATGTTCCAGTAGGCAATGGGTTAAAGATGGGATGTTATTGCCACTAGAGATAATGCTAGAAAAGAGGAGGTTTGGACCACCCTCCGACCCCCACCCAATTCAGAAGCATTTTTGTTTTGTATTGTATCGTCTAGTTAGACCAGTACCTCCACCCCTCCCACCACCATCCCCTTCCATCGTTTAAGTGCCCCCTTCAATTGAAGGACTATTGTTGCAAAATTGCGCCTGTCTGAAATTGATTAGCTCCCAATGAAAACCCTCTTGTCACCGGCATAGATTAATCGTGCACCGAAAAAGTTAAGATAACTTCGTTTGGATATCATTTGAAGTTTTGGATACATCTATCCCATGATCAAAACAATGCGGGACAGGGAGATTATTTGTGTATACTGACGATTACAGGGGAACGCCATCTACGTCTCCTTTTGAACAACTGCACGTAAACGAATGGACTTGATTAAAGGTAGTCAGCGACTTATTCTTTACATGGTCAACGTTCGCGAAACAGACTGAAGTTACCTCACGCTTCGATTTTGCGTATTTTGCACGCACGTGATTGCTGCGGTCGCGTCCGTAGTCTCGTCAGTTTACACCCCTTTAAATTCTTCACGGGAAACAGATTTAAAAAAACTTGAAGACTTTCCTCATCTATCCTATGATATATATAATATGTTTCACAGGGAAATTATTTGTTTGGTATATAAAGAGTGTTAAATATGGCCTTTTTTGTCTATCTAACAGGAATCTGGGATTCAATAAGTTGATATATCTGAAAACCGGGACCTTCACAGCGCTATCTAGCCTTATAAGTATATTTCTATTTGACAATAACATAGTCACCATTGAGAACAACGTGTTTCCCACCTCAGTTGAGGGTATGTAAGTATAACCTTAATAAACCCTTAACCTTTCATTTGCATCGATTTCTTATGGGATCGTTCGCGGGGTAATTGCTGTGTGTGCTGATTTGGGCAAACAATAGGCCCCAGTTATTGCAAGGATTGCACTGAAGATAATAAGAACCTTGCAAAATATCTAAGCTACCGAAAAAATGTCTTGCAATCGCAGATGTATTCCGCACGTTTCGAGGAAGGAACTAGAGAAATAGATTCACTTATGAAAGAAAAGAGCGAGCATGCGCTGGCTCGGTCGAGTGGTTAAGTCGCCGGACTGTCGGTCAAAAGGTCCGCGGCTGGAGACCCGACGCGGCACTAATGTCCTTTGGCAAGACATTGTTCTACATTTGCCACAATAAACCCAGATGATGTGAACGGATACCTGGCAGGAATTAATTCTTTTAAATGCTAGAGCCCCGTAATGGCAGCACAGCTAAAGCCGGGGTAATATTCTCCAAGGTTGGAAGGCTTAGTGCTTGTAATAAGCGCTATATAAAAAACTGAGTATTATTATTATTAATATTAATACTTGGAATCAAGCTTAAAGGTATAGAACAGTTTTGGAAACACGCCCCTCTCAACAAATGAAATGGAAGCTCTTATTACCAATCATGTGAAATAATATGTTTTCACTAATACGTGATATACAAATTTTAGCGGGAACCGCCTACTAATTGATATATTTGGTAAATTATCATATCTACCCGGACTGGATATATATCGCTTAGTCCCATATACACTGTCGCTCATAAAGGTGGAATATTTTTGTTTTACCCCAATTTATGGAATTATTTTTAAAATAATTTAAAAATAATAAATCTAGATAATAGTATACATTCTCATATTTTATTGAATAATAATTTGACAATGTGTGTTTTGCCTGACTGATAAAGCATGTGTATGCTACTATGCTTATCAAATAGGGGACCTACGCCCTTGAGTCATAAATGACAGTAATGAGGATTAACGCCCCACAAAAGGGCACTAATATAGCACATTGACACGGTTTTGATCCTTAGGCCTCACAGTTACGAGGCCATTGCTTTGTCACTGAACCATGACTGTACGCAGCGGGGGCTAGGGTAGGGGGCAGTTTCCATAAATTAAAAAAAAAAGAAAATGCATTAAATTTTCAATAATTTATTGCATTTTACCCCGGTTCCCCACATAAAAAAATCCTCTGTGTGCCCATGCCTTGAGCCATAATGCATGGCCGTCCAGAGGATTTTTTTATGTTGGGAACCGGGGTAAAATGCAATAAATTATTGAAAATTTATTGAATTTTCTGTTTTTTTAATATTTAGTGAAACTGCCCCCTACCCTAGACCCCGCTGCGTACAGTCATGGTTAAGTGACAAAGCAATGGCCTCGTAACTGTGAGGCCCCAGGATCAAAACCGTGTCAATGTGCTATATTATTGCCCTTTTGTGGGGCGTTAATCCTCATTACTGTTATTTATGACTTAAGGGCGTAGGTCCCCTATTTGATAGGCAAAGTAGCATACACATGCTTTATCAGTCGGGCAAAACACACATTGTCAAATTATTATTCAATAAATTATGAGAATGTATACTATTATCTAGATCTGTTATTTTTAGATTATTTTTAAAATAATTCCATAAATTGGGGTAAAACAAAAATATTCCAACTTTATGAGCGACAGTGTACATCTTTCTGTGTAAAGTGCTTGTAATTTAACCAAGCATGGGCCAAATTTCTTATCATTTTGATGCTTCCAGAACCTTGCAGTACACACCAATACTTATATGCTGGATGATCAACCTTTTCTGATCGATTCCACAACGTTTCTTTAACAATGCAATTGCATGACCAGAACTGGTCTATACTTTAACTATCGGGCACAAATTGTAATAGAACGCAACGAAATTCTGATTTTCTTTTCTTTTATCGGGAAGGTGGGGGTAGGGGTGGGGGGGGGGGGGGGGTAGGGAGGATTTGACATAGAGATAAATTGGATGCACATGGAAATATCAATATAAGTACTCTTGCTACTTTATCATCCATATAATAAATATTACTGTATCTGGTCTACTTTATTTAAAATTCACGATACAAACATATATTTCATAAATTGTAACATACTGTTTTATTTAGTTAGCCTCATAACAAAATTGAAATATATTATCACTATTATTATTATCATTTCCATAATTATTATCATTATCAATCTTCACATTATAATAATTGTTATTATTATTTATGAATTTTGAGTTGAATTGAATTTATTTTCTGCTGCAGCATAAAAATCAAATTACATCTCGGTGATACAACGTATCAACACGTAACAAGTTTTCCTGAACGTGTATACAATAAAATAATAATAATAATACATGATGACATTAAAGTCCGTCTGCACTAATTTGGCCAGGGGAATAAACCTCCCTGCAAGGTCATTATCATGTGGTTATCTCATCTAATCAGCTCTCAATAAACATACGAAAAGGGGGATCATGGGAGACCAACAGGCACCGATTATGCATTGTTTGTTATATTAGAGGACGCAATTAGCTATAAGTAGTACAGTGGGGTTTTAAAACAAAATGTAACTGATTGAACAACATCCAGAATTATTCATTAAAGACCGTCAATACTACTGGGCCAGAAGGGATTAGACCACACAGCGAGGTTACTGACAGGTGGCTATCTCATTAACTCAGCTCTCAATAAACATAAGAAAAGGGGGATCATGGGAGACCAACAGGCACCGATTATGCATTGTTTGCTATATAGAGGACGCATGTAGCTATAAGTAGTGCAGTGGGGTTTTAAAACAAAATCTAACTGATTAAAGATAATTTCCAGTTCTGGTAAAAAAAAGAAAATTAATTCTCACAGAATCAAACGAAACTTACACTGAATGTTCAAGATTACAAATAAATGACATGTGCCAAACAATTTTGGAAGAAAATGTATACTGGCTGAGTAATGAGCATAGAAAGACAAAGAAATCACGGTAGTACTAGCTCCGTCACTATGTGTGTTGTCCCATATATAGCTTTCTGTGTACAGTGCTTGTTACTTTACAAAGACTCGGCCAAATTTATTATGATTTTGATGACTCCAGAACATTGCAGTGCACACCAATACTTACATGCTACATCACGGGTGGCCAACCCGCGGCCCGCGAGCTTTTCTGGTGCGGCCCGCGGAGCATTGAAGAAGTGATAATAAAAATAGCTCATAAATGAAATGCGGCCCGCATAGCAGCGATCAAAAAGGTTAAAACATTTACAAACAGCTATCTCTATTTCCATAATTTGTTCCCATCATTCACAACATATTGAATCGTTACGTGGTTGATACAAAACTCCTAAAATTTCCTCTCATTACATAGGGGGGGGGGGTATTCACATATCACATACGGGGGTGTGCCGCTCTGATGGGTGACTTTGTTACAAAAAATCCATAAACATGGGTCCCTCTTCTAACAAAAATACCATTAAAAATGGGTCCGCTTCTAAAATTTTCGGGCGTTTGCTATGCAAACACCCGAAAAATTGAGGAAAATGTGTCCCTTTTTCGAGAAAAATGACCCCTAATAATGGGTAGGGTTTCGAGGCTTGAGCGGCACACCCCCGTCCAAGCCAAATCTGAGTATACCCCAGGCATTAACATCACTCGCCGTGTTAATTTCAGTTTGTACATAAATATACAAATTAATGTTGTGAATCGAGAAATATGTTTGAAATGCCATACTTGTCTGTAAACTTGCAGCCCTTTTCTCCCGCCGTTTTTTTTCTTTCTCACTGATTTTGTTATTTGCTTGTTTTTGCAAAATTACAGGTGTGTACACGTATTGCATGAGTGTTTTTTTTTTTTTTTTTTTTTTTTTTGGGGGGGGGGGACAAGACTTTCTATGGCCCGCCAAGTTATGCCAATCGTTAGCTGTGGCCCGCGAGCTTTAAAAGGTTGGCCACCCGTGTGCTACATGATCAACTGTTTTTGATCCATTCCACACCTTTTCTTTCACAATGCAATCGCATTACAAGAACTCACCTTTATCTTTAAACAATATCCAGAATTAGTCATTAAGAAAGCTGCAGAAGGGCCATTACAATACGCGATTGCTTGGTAGCGTGATGGCTCGGGGTCGGGGGGCAGGGGGGGGGGGGGTGATGTGATGATTACAGCATAACACAAACTGGTGATGGTGATGATACTGATGATGATAAAAAAAACTAACATACGAATAAGCAGATGAAAATATTTTTGACACGGGAAATAACTATTGTTATTACCATTATCATTATAATTATTATTACATAGTATATTTCTTATTACTCCTTAGCAATCTAAACAGAAATGATTTCCAGTTCACACATGACGGGGCATTCCAGAACCTATCATCTTTGACTAGTCTGAATATCAAGTACATGAGAATCAAATCTTTACCATCCAGTGCATTCTTCGGCTGTTACAAGTTATCAGATCTGTAAGTTGGCTCCAGGGGGGTGTTTCACAAAGATCCTAGGTTCAACTTATCTTTAAGTTGGACTTAAAAATTATGGAAAGCCGCTAGCATCTATGACAATATTTTGTAAAAGTTATTTTAAAAAGCATAAATTTGATTCAAATCAGTCATATTTTCTATTATCAAGGATGTTTCATGTTTTTGATGTGGAATTTATAAAAAGTTTAAAATACTTCAATTTTCGCTTTTGAACGTGTTGTATTTTAAGGCTAAAAAATGGCTCTCCATAATATTTAAGTCCAACTTAGAGTTGAGTTTGACTTGGGATCTTTGTGAAACACCCCCCAGTATATGTTACTAATGTCACAACCATATTCTGCAATACATGTAAACCTGTAAATCTGTATATGTAAATCTGCCTGTAAAACCCGGCTTGGTTCACATTTTATTTTTATTTAGGTTTTATTTCCACATTAACTGCATATTGAAAGAACTTACAAAGTAACGCAAATACAAGATTAACAAATCATGTACATATATTCGATAGATAGGTGGTATAACAACATATTTTTTTGTTGTTATGCAAGTCATTAAATACAAATGATGCTAACAATAATATACAGTAAAGAGGAGGAAACCTTGGAAGCATTATGCTTGCATGTGATTAAAGTTCCATTTACATAATACGATTGTTACATAATATATGAAACAAAAAACAAGACAAAAGAAGAACAAAAACGGTTGTGTGATGCTTGGTTCATTGCGCATCATGTTGGGTGGCACATTTCACAGATGCCTCATGCTAATAATCAAATTGACATCAGGGGCATAGCTACTTGAGAGGGGGTAGTTATGTCACCGGAAGATGCTTCTGATTGAGGAGTGTCACGAAGCTTCACAATAGTTCCCTTTCAAAGAGAATGTACGTGGGGGGGGGGGGGGTGGGCAGATTTTTTAAGAAGTGCCCCTTTTTACATAGGAATAGTGCCCCTTTTAATTGGACACGTGCCCCTTTTCCTTCGACAAGTTCCCATTTTCGATTGTATTAAGTGTCCATTTACCATTCTCTTAAGTGCCCTTTTTTATCTCTAGTAAATGCCCCTAGTTAGGTACGAGAAGTGCCTCGTTTCACTTTTGATAAATGCCCCCTTCAATTCTGATAATTGTCCTATTGAAATATGATCGGTAACCATTTTCTTTTAACTAATGGCTAATGCATATTTTCCTTTATTACAAGTGCCACTTCTTCATTCACATAAGTGCCCCCTTTTAATATCTGTTTATTGCCCCTTTTCAGGTGCGATAAGTGCCTCTTTTCGCCTCTGATAATTTCCCTTTTTAACAATTTATAATAATATCTTATACTTCACCAATATCTGATGAGGGGCCCCTTTTCTGTCGACAAATGCTTATTTATATTCTCATGACTGCCTTTTTTCATCCCTGGTGAGTGCCTCTTTTTGAGGGTGTAAGAGGTGCCTCATTTTCACCTCTGATAATTACTCTTTGTACTTTGGCACAAGCTCCTTTTTCTTTCCTTTTCTTTCCGGATAAGTATCCCTTTTTTCTCTCATCATTAAACGCGCCCTAGCTAATTTCAAGCGACTAAGAGCAATTTTCCCCAAAGCTCGCTCGCTACGCTCGCACGCATCTATAGGTGATATACTTATGTTACTTGTCAAAGGTCTTTTCAGTCTTCCGTTATGCGAATGTGCTTTTAACCACATTAGGATTGGGTTATTTCCTCTTTATAAGATGTAATTTTTCGAACTGCGACCTCACACAACTGAAAAGCATGATATCTTGTATGGTGTATAAAGTGTAACAAATTGTAATCACAATGTAGGGGTATATACCAATGTCTAAACAAATTGTATATTTTCGCTTTGAGATTTCCCTTTGTAGGTGCCCTTTTTCTTGGTTACAACGTTTCTAGGTTGAAGGGGCTAGAAGTTAAAGTTTGTAATTCGACCCATGATGTTGTATAACACACACAATTGTGTATTTTGTTAATTTTGCAGGAATCTATTCGGAAGTGATATCACGCGATTGGGAAAGGATACTTTCCGAGACGTTCCGTTGCACTACACAGATATGGGATACAATTCACTGACCTATATTGAACCCGGTACCTTCTCAAATTCCTACTATTGGACCATATATATATATTACAATAGGCTAGTGGAGTTACCCGTTGGGGACTTTATTGATACACAAATATCGCATTGGTGAGTATTTGTTTTTGTTTTCTATGTGTTTTACCAAACGAATAATCTCTATGTGCCATTTTTGTATTTATCCTGCGATAGATACAGTATACCAAAGGCTTCAAGATTATTAAACTGTTTCTAGAGCAAGATTAAGTTAGTCCGAATGCGCCCTTGCACGCACATGGCACTCAAGCGATGGCTCTCTCGCATGTACAAAGCAATATAGCGATAGCGTGCATGCAGCCTTATGACAGGCTATGAGTTATAAGGGTTGTAATGGAGCTAATCAAAACAAACTAAATGTTAATTTGCGCAGCCATCGCGGTGCACAACATATTCAACCCGTCAATAAGCCATTTCGGAGATAGAACTTGCACAAACTACTTGAAAATATCCACAGATTATTTTACACGTGAAGACGTCCCATCTTGTTCCGTTTATGATAATAACTGCCAAAGTGATGGAGGTGCTTCATGAATACTGTTTGTTTGCCCTCTTGAAAACGAATACTTCAACTTGTGCATCACAGTGCCATTGATTAGGAGAGTTTGGCCAACCCGGTTCGAGTTGGACACTATGGCCCGAATTCACAAAGCAAGGTTTGAGCTCAGACCGGGTTTGAGCTCAAACCTCCTTTTGTTATTTACAAACCAGGTTTGTAAATAACAAAAGGAGGTTTGGCGAAACAAAAGGAGGTTTGACCTCAAACCTTGGTCTGAGCTCAAACCTTGCTTTGTGAATTCGGGCCAATATGGCGACTCTTGCTTTGTTCGGCAAGCACAAAACTAAAGAGTATACGCCATGTTGTGACCCAGTGGAACCAAGTTGGTCAAATCTGTGTATAGATCGCTCTGGTGCATCATAGAATGTAGCGCCATTGCATAACAGGATGAGTACAAAATCATCGTAAACGCATATTCACTTATAAGTGTCGTGGTCACGTGGTTTCGTCATCGGACTGTCGATTACAGGGTCCGCGGTTCGAGTCCGCAGCGGCACCTTTTGCAATACATTTATCTACATTTGTTTTGATGTAAACATTTATTCATTTTTGCTAGCAATATTTCATATCTTGTATTTTGTTAAAATATTTTTTTTTTTTTTTTATACTACTTTAATGTTTTGATTTAAAAATGTATTTAGTGTAATATATTTGTTCTTATTTGCTATATTATCTTTATATAGATGTACATATGTTTTTGAATGCTTTTTATATGATTGTATGTTTGATGTACATAAACTTGCATTTTTAGTCTTTGGGCTTTTTGACAAGACATGAATAAAACCTTATTTGAACTTGAACTTGAACTTGCCACACTCAACCCAGGTGATGTAAATCGGTACCTGGAAGGAATTTTTTTTTGTCCTTCTCATTTTTGGACGCGAAGTTTTTCTGATTTTTTTTGTTTTTCTATTTTCAGCCATATCACGGGTAACAGAATGATTGGCGTAATTAAGTCAGACACGTTTCGGAACTTTAAAAGTTCGAATTTGTGAGTATGGATTTACCGAACTTTTTATTGGCTTAGATATTGTATTTCTTTCTTTCGTTCTTGCCTCATATATTTACTTTAATTTTCAATGGTTTTTACCCAAGACTCAATTTTCTTCTTTTTTCTATTGTTTCCTTTATTCATTCATGATTACTTTCATTGTTTTAATATTCATATCTTATATATTTATGTTTTAAGCATATCTAATATATAATAGCTATGGAGGAAATGATAATTTAGAAAAAAAATATTTCCTTTGAAACGTTGAAAGCGGAGCAAGCTCTTAATCGATACAAAATTATACAGAGCAAAGAAATGATGAAGTGTAATAACTAATTATGCAGCCTAGTGTAGTGTAGTAGTGGTAGTGTGTAGTGGAACTGTCCCCACGGAGTGGAGATTGTGCACACAGTATGTGCGGGCAAGCACTGAATCCAATGACCGGGGTAATAGTATACAAATATTGACTGCTCATGAGGATGATGGTGGGAACTATCACTCCCAAGGTGGTGTTCACACCGGCCCTTCTATCATCCCCGAGGCGAAGCCGAGGGGGTGATAGAAGGGCCGCCGTGTGAAGACCACCGAGGGAGTGGTAGTTCCCACCATCATCCGATTACAGAGCAGTCCATATTTGTTTTATATACCTCATCCTTTTTATTGATTCATGATTAGTTCTAGCTGTATGTCTAGATCTAGCTCTAAAAAACAGGAAACGAGATCAAGAGGAATTCACTCACCAGAATAAGCAAAATCCAACATCAAGTCAAAATTAAAGGCAAGAGTATTGAATTCCTACGCGCTGCGCGTAACCATGCGCGCGATTGCGGTAGCCTAGCAACTCAAACAATTGGTGTGCGCACCTAAGTCGCGGGAGGGGTTAGGGGTCCTATCCCGGGGTTTGATAGTAGCTATCAAACCCTCTGACGTAATAATACTTGATAGATCGAAATGCTCTTTGACATGTGATATAGTTTTGACCAATCAGTGAATGGCAATCTATGTATGAGGTATATAATATATTTTGTAAAGCGCCTACTAGGATGTCACTTTCCCATCTCTTCCTGGTCTTCCTTGTCTATTTGTTCCAACAACAGTCTCAAGCGTTAACCCATTGGCTACTGGAACCTGGTTGCTCCTGTATTGAACCTATGGGCAATGTGAGAATTCAGTTGCAGTTAAGCGAGGCGTACGCTGGTCATTCTGGAAACATGACCTAACCAGGTCAGTTGGGCTTCAGTGATACGGGCGAAGCTTCGCTTCAGTGGAAAATAGCAATTGGAGATTCCGGCCAGGAGTTCTTCATTTCGAATTTTATCCTCCCAGGAGATGTTGAGAATCTTCCCAAAGCAACGCATTCAAAGGCGCCGAGTTTATTTTGGCCATTCTTTTTTGATGGTTCATGCCACTGAGCCGTACAAGAGTACCGCGGGTAGATACAAGCATTGACAAGACGTAATGTTGGTGGTTAGTGAAATGTCCTTATTATTCCAGACCTTTTGCAGCTTACCTAGAGCAATAGATGCTAGCATCAGCATGTTTTTTTGAAATGTACGTGTAGAGTCATTTAAGGGTGTTTGTGTTACTCCTAAGTATTTGAATCGGTACACCAGTCTTGCTCGAGGGGTTTGCCTTTAAGATTGATGTCTATGAGTAGGTGATCTTCATGGGAGAAAACCATTGCTTTCGTTGTTGGTATGCTGATTTTCATTACGTACTTTTTGCTAGCCTCGTGGACTCGCTCAACTAGGGTTCGAAGATCAATCTTAGAATCTGCAATGAGGGCGATATCATCAGCAAAATGGAGGTCCTTTAATTTGTACCCATCAACATTAATGCCAAGATCTATGCAGTCATTGGAGGTTTCAGTTAAGATGTTCTCTAAGAAGAGGTTGAATATGTCAGGTGATAAGAGACATCCCTGTCGCACTCCTATTGTTCTTTAGAACCATTAAGTGAACTCTTTGTTAATTCTGCTACAGCGTTTGGCCTTGTTGTAGAGTTCCCTGATTATATCAACAACAAAAAACTCCTGCAGGGCAGTAAACATACCTACATGCCACGCACGATCAAAAGCATTTTAGTTCTCAATGAAAACTGCAAAGTCTTTCCATCTTTCCAAACGATGTTGAATAAGGAGTTTCAAAGCAAAGACCTGAAGGGGTCTTTCACAGAGCCTTTTTTCAACGATAAATGACAAAAATCAGTGACAACTCTGCAGATCACAACCAATCATAAGCAAGGATTTTACTATCTTATAACAGAAACTGTCATTTGTCACTGATGACAAGTTTTGTGAAACACCCCCCTGTTCAACTGTAAAGCGTCCTGGGCCCAAATTCACAAATCTTGTCACCAGTGACAAATTACACTTTTTGTTATAAGGTACTGAAATCCTTGCTTCTAATTGGTTATCAGCAAATTTGTCATTGATTGTTGTCATTTGTCATTGAAAAAAAGGCTATGTGAAACGGGTTCCAGGTCTGAACCCTGCCTGCTCTCCTGCTAAGATGGCTTCAGCACAAGGTTTCATTCGATTCTGGATGATGTTTAGGAGTACTTTGCTTGAATGGTTTATGAGGCTGGTGGCCCTATATTTTTCACTTATGCGGCTGTTTCCTTTCTTGGCATGGTGAGGGTAATAGACCAGGGGGTGTTTCACAAAGATCCTAAGTAGAACTTAACACTAAGTTGGACTTAATAATTATGGAAAGCCGTTAGCATCATTGAAAATATTTGGTAACAAATACTTTAAAAGGCATAACATGTTGATTCAAATCATTCATATTTTCTATCATCAAGGAGATTTAATGTTCTTGGTGTGGAATTAAAAAAAATGGCTCTCCATAATATTTAAGTCCAACTTAGAGTTAACTTCGACTTAGAATCTTTGTGAAACACCCCCAGGTCCATTAAGATGGAACACAACCCTTCCTCCAGATTCAATCGCAAATGTGGTGAAGTTGAAGAATGATGCATTCACCCCCATGTATAGATGTATATATATATTGTATAGGTACATTTAATTTTATCGTCTTTTACCGGACATTAGATAAATACTATTATTACGGCTAACAACAACCATTACTACTATTATTTATCCCTCGATTCCTGCAACAAGAACAACTCCTTCTTTTCCTTTTACTACTAATACTAATACTACTACTACTATTTCTTATTCTACTACTACAACTATTATTATTATATATAATCATAATAAGATAAAGTTATCCTCTCAAAATGCATAATCATATACAATATTCAAGATAAGATATGATTGGTTTTATAACCCTCAACATTTTCTAGGATTCTTACTGGCAATGGTATAAGTCGAATCGAGAAAGGTGCGTTCGAAGGAGCAAACATTGGGTTAGTATTTCACTCCTTATGTTGTCAGTGTCCTTCCTGAAGAAAATACAGGCGCCGAAAATTGGCAAATAAGACTATTAAGTTGGCATAAAATGCATTTCTTCAAAGTGTGATCTCCATACTGTCGAACAATACATATGAATACATCAATTACAACGCTAGATGAAATACAAAAAAGACACAAGTTAAAGGAAATCATATCCAAGACTGGAAATACTAGATTTCATTTTCTTGATGTTGAATTTATGAAAAGTCTAAAAGACTTGAATTTTTGCTATTGAATATATTTCAAAATAAGGCTACAAATGGCTCTCCATAATATTTAAGTCCAACTTAGAATTAAGTTCGACTTCAAATCTTTGTGAAGCACCCCCCTGGTCTCTTAACTCGCAGCTTCCTGATCTGCGCTGCTGGTCCTCAAATCAAGTCCTCTCTCTGCGAAGTGGAAATTAGTTATTGGGTTACGCACAGTTTAAAGGTTAAGCAACGAAGTGGAAATTAGTTATTGGGTTACGCACAGTTTAAAGGTTTAGCAACGAAGTGGAAATTAGTTATTGGGTTACGCAGTTTAAAGGTTTAGCAACGAAGTGAAATTAGTTATTGGGTTACGCACAGTTTAAAGGTTTAGCAACGAAGTGGAAATTAATTATTGGGTCACGCACAGTTTAAAGGTTTAGCAACGAAGTGAAAATTAGTTATTGGGTTACGCACCGTTTAAAGGTTTAGCAAGACATGGCGCAATACAATAAACAGTACGCTATAGAGCAGCAAGTGCAAAAGTTCAGTTTCGATCTGATCAGGTCATACCTTACAGTATCATAATCTGACAAATATATTACAACCATTACGTTGTCAACGGAGTTTCTTTTTCTTTATTTGATTTGTGTTGAGTATATATTCATATATACATATCGTATTTCGAGACCAAATATATATATGGAAAAGAAAATAGCAACGATGCTTATTAACTACCACCCTTCATAAATTATAATAACTTATGATGTCAAAGTTTCCTCCTACTTCCTCAATTTCCTTTATCTTCCCTCTTGGTAAACTTGATTGTATGATCCTCATGTACAAAAATACATTTTTTTATTTTGTTAGTATCATTTTAACGAGCCCTTTTTAAAAAATTGTTTTTCATGATCCTCCCGCATCAGATACTTCATTATACATGTTTGTATTTTGAAGTTTATATGATGGTGTTTTTATATTGACGTGGAAGTAAATAAATGCATACGAAATGAAATATATGTCCTTTTTTCCGCTGATTATATTGTTTAGGAACCTGGACCTTTCTGGGAATTCGATAGTTCAAATTGATTCCATTGCCTTTGCATCCTTCACGATAGGTACACTGTAAGTATACAAGCTTGCTTTTTTCATTTGTTCTGACCAGTCTATAATAATTCAGATCGTGTTTCAGCTTTCTTTTTCCAATACCTGGGGGATGTTTCACAAAAGATCCTAAATTGAACTTATCTCTAAGTTGGACTTAACAATTATGGAAAGTCATTAGCATCTTTGAAAATATTTTGTAAAAGTTATTTTGAAAGGCATTATTTGTTTATTCAAATCATTCATATTTATTATCATCAAGGAGATTTCATGTTCTGGACGTGGAATTTATAAAAAGTCTAAAATACTTGAATTTCTGCTTTTGAATATATTTCATTTTAAGATTCCAATGGCTGTCCATAATTTTTAAGTCCAACTTAGAGTTAAGTTCTACTTAGGATCTTTGTGAAACACCCCCAGGAGTTTCATGATCATAATGTCGTGTACGAAATCTCTCACAAAATACGTTTAGTGATCAAATTAATCTTGAATAATGTTCTGTCCCTATGATCTCATGGTGAAAGTGTCTGCCCGGAAGCAATATAAATGACCCCTCAAATAAACAAATATATGTTAAACATGTAACATTCATATTTTTTGCCTTTTTGTAATCACAACAAAATTGTGATGGAGGTGCCCTCTTGAATAACATTTGTGTATCAAAGGATAAACCTTCTTTGCTTGAATAAATCATGATTAAATAGCTTTATCTATTTGTCTAGTTAAGATCATACAGTATTTGTCTATGTGGATTTCTATAGTTTTCTAGAAATGATCTTCATTTACCCATGCGCAGATTATATATCCCATCTGTCTTATTAGTATGATTGGAACATGTTGATTAATTAGTGAACTGTATACATACGCTGTACGGTTTATAATGTTAATAACCTTATATTTGATACGAAATTGACGTTGATTCCTAATACAAGCTTGGCCTTCATTTTTTTTTTGTCTCGGTGGATTTCTATAGTTTTGTAGAAATGAGCTTCATCTACCCATGCGCAGATTATATATCCCATCTGCCTTATTGGCATGATTGGAACATGTTGATTAAGTAGTAAACTGTATACTGTACGCTGTAGTGTTTATAATGGTCATAATCTTATGCAAGATACGAAATTGACGTTGAATCCCTTACAAGCGTGGCCTTCAGTTTTTTGACCCACAGGTCTTATGTATTATACAACGCCTACTAAGATTCTTGCAACCTCATTGGTCAATTCTTGATCACATGACATGCGCTAAAAGTACCAATGAACGGCATAATTCTCCAGCCGTGCAACTTCCAGTTGATCCTTTCGCACCATTGCACTCTGACGTCACTAACGATGTACAAAGTATATTGTGAGCTAAGTGAAGTCACCGTGCAATGGTGCGATTGGATCAACAGAAATTGCATTTTAAACCAATTCTCCAGAGTGGTCAAGTCATTATCTTACGTTTCTCTCTCCCGAAGATTTTCCGAGAGACAAGAGGTTACTTCTTGATATGACTAAGGGCTTGCTGTGCGCAGACTAGCTAGTAGAACCATTAATGTTTTTTTTCCACCAAGTCATGTGTCGGCGAATTATGGCCTTCTGCACATAGAAACGGACAAAATAATTCCCACATTTACCATAGCACAATCGTTTCTTTGAAATGGATGTCACTTTGGTTCGTTTAGCATATTAAGTGAATATAATCAAATTTGCATTTATTTTTCTATTTACATCCAAAGTCACTTCAAAAATAGTGTGGGAACTCACATTGCAACCAAAGCCTTCTCCAACGGCGGAGGGATAACACATTGGTAAGGTTATTATAAGTAGTAATATTGTTACAATAAATAGTAGTAGTATAGCAGTAATAGTAGCAGGGACAGTAGTAGTAGTATAAATAGTAGGATTGGTCGTAGCAGCAGCAGTAGTAGTAGTAGTAGTAGTAGTAGTAGTACATATTGCTCCGGTTGTCTCATTTTCGCCAGCACAAACGTTCGCTTTCTTAGAACGTATATAGCAGACGGCAATCGGCGGATCAGACGACACTTGATAGTGATTTGTTATGTGAGATTGCTTTGCTAAATATGAAATACAAGAAACTTTTCCATATTTAAACTATCATTGATATCTGATAATTAAACAGTTAGTGAAATAAACCTACCAAACTACATAATACAATGAAATACTTGACTGAAAAATGGGGAGTTTGATGTGGTGCACATTTGCACCCCTCTGTTAACAATCGAATAGTCCATGGTGTGTCATAAATATTCATGTTTTTGCTTACCTCGGCAAAATGTTTGCCTATACTAAATTCACAAATTACGGTGGGGGTTGGCTAAAGTGGACACAATGAACCAAGCAGAACTGATCTATGATAATTCATGCTTCTTATCCTTCGTGTGCTTGACCTATAATCTTACAAACGCGTGATAAATTGCGTCCAAAGTTCGACTTGTTACACATGTGTTATATATGCAGTGGCGAGCTTGCGACCTATTTTGAGCAAATTACGGTGGGTGAACTTTCAAAATTCAATGGAACATGAGGGTTCAAATGAAAGAGCTAGTGTCAACGTACGTCGGGGTGGATGTGCTTTTCGTTTAAACAAAAAATGAATTTTTAACGATTTTTGTTTGTGGTAAAAGTCCATAGGCTAACATGTTTATAGGCTGCTGTACTCTGACGATAGAGGGGGGGGGGGGGTTGTCTAATGAGACTAAAAGGAGCTATAATTATGGTAGTGGGAGTAGTAGTAGTAGTAGTGGCAATAGTAGCAATATTGTAGTAGTAGTAGTAATAACAAGGTTTTCTTAAATCTTTCGCAGGAATGTCAGATGGGATGAAATCCAATGTTATTTTAAAGGACATTAATTCCAGTCTGGAGCTCAAACCCACGACCCTTCTTCACCTGCTGATTGCTTAAGCGAACACACGAACACAATTATAATACATACATGTAAATAACAAATATTGCATCTGTATCATTTGCAGGAATTGGAGATGGAGTAGGATTCTTTCTATCGCGGACCAAGCCTTTCATGAGATCGTGTTTACTGATGATAAAACAGGAACGTTGTGAGTACTAAACGTTTTATTTTGCCACAGGGCTAATCCCCATTGTACCAAGCCCCAAATCCCCCCGTGCCAAGTTTATTTTGATATAATCTAATTAACGCGATGGTTCTATGAATAGCGCGTGCAAAACACATAGCACACTACAATGAGCATGAACAATAACTGCTATTACGAATGAGTGCAAGCATGCAGAAGGCAGCGAAGCAATGACTCGCTCGCATGTACAAAGCACTGTAACGGTAGCGTGCATGCAACCTCATGACAGGCTATGAGTTAAAAACACTATTCAACCTTAGCGTACCAATCACCTAAAAACATCATTTATGGAGAGCGAGAATATATGAAACCAACCTAAAACCTGCTTTCTTTCGGCCAACGGATAAGGAGTATGAAGAACAAATGAATAATACCATATAACCGGTTTGTTGAAATGTGCACAATTGTTTTTGTGAAAGTTTTGTATTAACGTGTTGTCTGCATCACTTTGGATCTTCTCTTCAAATAATTCAAAGCACTTATATTAAGACGACAAAGAAAGAAAACCCTGCTTTTCACGTGCAAATTTAAATTGATGTGCACAATTTACATATGTTAAGCCTATATATTCCCAAATTAGAGACATAATTTAAATAAAATTAATTACATATATTTTATGATAATGGTTTATCTTAAAATCAAATCATAATTTCATTTTTAACAAGGATTCCCTTTTTATTATCATTGATTTTCATACACAGTGACCTCTCTGGAACAGAAATAATTTCCGTCGAAGGCCAAATATTTAGCGGAAACTCAAAAGTACCCACCTTGTAAGTCATTTTAGCTTTAGATGTTATTATTAAAGCCCCACTGCACTATGTATAGCTACTTGCGCCCTCTATATATCAAATAATACCTAATCGGTGATCATTGGTCCCCCATGACCTCTTTTTCTTATGTTAATTGAGAGCTGATTTGATAAGATAACCACCTGCTAGTTACCATGCAGGGAGGTCTGATACTTCCTAGCCAAACTAGTGCAGATGGACTTTAATACTGTGGCCAAGTGAAAATAACATGATTTTCGAAACTGCAGTGAAACATATAACTAGCGAAGTATGTGAATACGTATGTAAATAAATATCTTAATCACGGAAAATATAATTTTCAAAAGTCCCAAATAAAATTATTAATTACTCTAAGAATTCCCCCCCCCCCCCCACCACCAAAAATAAGGCATTGCCAATTTTTCTTTGTGCATAAAGGTGTTATTATCAAGTGGTTTAATTTAGTTATTTTCTATATTTATATATTATTTATTCATGTAAGTATCTATTCTAGGAAGAAGACAACTTTAGACTGATTTGCAGTTTGCTCGACATTTATTCCGCTCCGAAACTAGGAGTCCTTTTCCTCAAAACATGTAAAGTAGGAAAGTCAAGTAGAACAAGTAACATGCATAAAAGCAATAACAAAATCTTATAACCACAATAAAGAGGGTCCACCATAAACAATTCGACAATAATGTATAAACGTGATATGATTCAACAATCTTAAGGGTACATGTACCATGAGTGAAACTCAAAATTGTAGGGATCTCCGGTCACGTGATCAGCGGAGGGATAGTAACTCCTTCCGATCACCCCAGGTCCCTGGGGTTTACGTGACCTGCCGGTAGGATAGTATCTCCTACGGATGATCCCCACAACTTTTCAATACTCACAAAATCATCAATGCATAACTAACATAGTTATGGAAACACTATATTTGTGGGATCTCGAGTCACGCGATCAGCGGAAGGATAGTAATTCCCTCCGATCACCCCAGGTCCCTGGGGTTTACGTGACCTGCCGGTAGGATAGTATCTCCTACGGATGATCCCCACAACTTTTCAATACTCACAAAATCATCAATGCATAACTAACATAGTTATGGAAACACTATATTTGTGGGGTCTCGAGTCACGCGATCAGCGGAAGGGTAGTAACTCCCTCCGATCACCCCAGATACCTGGGGTTTACGTGACCCACCGACAGGATAGTATCTCCTGCAGTATCCCCAATGTTATCCCGGTGCTACTATACCAGCGCATATATAAGAAGTGGTGATAATCGGAACCAACCATGGAATAATCACGAGTAAAAGAAATCCTCCCCCAGTCAACCCCCGTGTTACCATGATATTAAGTACATACAATTCGTTATATCACTCAAAACAACATTGTACTTCCAATTTATTAATCCTCAATCAACTTTAAGTAGTTTACTTCTTCAACTCTACTTAAACTAAAGAGGGGTGGGTGGGCCGGGGAAAAAGGACTTCTCCGAGCGGAGATAAAGTCGAAAGTGAGAAAATCTTGCACACGGCGTTCCCACGCTTACTGCGCGCATAACTCCACCGTTGTAGATTCACTGGCTGTGCGCATTTTCGGTTTCTTTACAGAGGTAAATTTCACATGTCGCTGTCTCACAAAGGCACCGCTTAAACAGCTGTAAAAGGCGCGCGCTATTTCTGGCCTATGCCAGCAATTGTTTTGTCTATCCTTGACTCTCCCAGAATGACTCTGATCATTTATTATGATCACGTTATTCTAGGAAGAAGACAACTTTAGACTGATTTGCAGTTTGCTCGACATTTATTCCGCTCCGAAACTAGGAGTCCTTTTCCTCAAAACATGTAAAGTAGGAAAGTCAAGTAGAACAAGTAACATGCATAAAAGCAATAACAAAATCTTATAACCACAATAAAGAGGGTCCACCATAAACAATTCGACAATAATGTATAAACGTGATATGATTCAACAATCTTAAGGGTACATGTACCATGAGTGAAACTCAAAATTGTAGGGATCTCCGGTCACGTGATCAGCGGAGGGATAGTAACTCCTTCCGATCACCCCAGGTCCCTGGGGTTTACGTGACCTGCCGGTAGGATAGTATCTCCTACGGATGATCCCCACAACTTTTCAATACTCACAAAATCATCAATGCATAACTAACATAGTTATGGAAACACTATATTTGTGGGATCTCGAGTCACGCGATCAGCGGAAGGATAGTAATTCCCTCCGATCACCCCAGGTCCCTGGGGTTTACGTGACCTGCCGGTAGGATAGTATCTCCTACGGATGATCCCCACAACTTTTCAATACTCACAAAATCATCAATGCATAACTAACATAGTTATGGAAACACTATATTTGTGGGGTCTCGAGTCACGCGATCAGCGGAAGGGTAGTAACTCCCTCCGATCACCCCAGATACCTGGGGTTTACGTGACCCACCGACAGGATAGTATCTCCTGCAGTATCCCCAATGTTATCCCGGTGCTACTATACCAGCGCATATATAAGAAGTGGTGATAATCGGAACCAACCATGGAATAATCACGAGTAAAAGAAATCCTCCACCCACATTTTTTTTTTTTTTTTTTTTTTGGGGGGGGGGGGGGTTGGGCGTGGTTTGCCATGGTTGCTTCCTAATACCATCTATGGACCCATGCTGTTTCACTAAATATTAATATGACATGTATCATACTTCATGTATTTCTCATGGATTCAATCCGTTACATATTGTAATCTTATATTATTATTCTTGCTGCTAGCCAGACAGTGATAGAGGCGAAAACCCGACAATATTGCCATTGTGGCTTAATTTAACGAGCAAAATAATTATATTTCCTTTGTCGGGGAAAATTCCCCTATGGCCCACTTTGTAGTTCTGAAGCTACTGTGCGACCGAGTGACTCTGACTCCACCCTCTGCTAGCTTAACAATTATGTATGATGTATACTAGTACATCAAAATCAATCATTAATTTAAATATGGTTCTAATTTATCAGCAATTAAATAAATTTCAAATTTAATGTGAATCCCAAAAATGAAGGCGTATATATCTGAATATGTAACTCACGTTACAACACGCTATTCCTCAACTTCTTGTGTCATAATAATTCCATTATCACATCGAACCCAGTCTGTCCGAAATTCCACAAGGCTCATTAATAGCCGAATTAGTGTTATTGTCCCGTTTCCGTGAATATAAATATTCTATTCATATATACCCAAGCCCGAGTCTATTCCTTCTTGGAAATTATCGATGAAAGCGTCGGATCCTCTGTCGGACAGGTGTACCCCATCTCTTAAAAATAAACTGTAATTGGATTGATCCAACTAATGAGCAATAACTGACGCATTCGGCAGCCGGGCTATTAATCTCCTCGCGTACTTGTTGAGCGATTTCCTGACCCCATCCATGGCGTCTTGTAATGTTCGATAACCACGACTGCTATGATAGAATAGACGTGGGATGATGGTCGACCAGGCGATGTGCGTACGAGGCATGGCTGTCCGTAAAATTTGAAGAGCCATATCGATCGCGATTCTGCATTGGCAGGCATCATTCAGGCCCAAGTTATTTGTTCCTAAATGCACGATTACTAGCGCAGGTGCTTGTTGGTTGTATCTCAACCTATTCTCCACCAGGCGCGGAAGGTCTTGTAACGTCGCTCCTCCCTGACCGTGCCATTGGACCGTCCCTCTTGCTCTTCCCAAATCTTGGTGGTTGAGCATGTTCGCCCTCTGCTTGGCACGTCTGACCAAGCTGTCGCCTACGATCCAGATCCTGTCGCCGGTTGTCTCTGAAACAGGATGGAAAAACTCCCCAAAGTAATGTGTTCTAAATTCATATTCATATCATCATACACGTGGGCTACTTATTCTCCCACTTATAATTTACTATGAAAATATGTGATAGTAGGTTTCCATTAAAAGGAAAAAGGAAGGAATAATCGTTCCTCTGTGTTACATGTAAAACCTAGCAGCGATGGGGGTTACGACAATATTAATGATTGGGGGAGCCTAATCAGGATAGTAACTCCTGGTTGATCCTCCAGTCCCATTCTGGTTATTAACATGAGCACTTCACATAATTGATCTGCACATTGTATACTTTGTGTCGTGTTCAACTTTTTATTGTATTATAACGAATTAGGTTAAATAATTGTATAAAATTATTACTGCTTTCCCGTTTGCCCGTTAGTAATTTAAATCCAATTTGTCATAGTAATCTCTATTAATGTAATGTTGTGGCCTTATTGGGAATTAATATTGCATAATTTATATGGAGCGCGTTAATATCGTAACATATTATGCTGTATATAAAGTTATCATTATTATTATCCTTATAATTATTATGTTTATGATAACGTTTATTCCTATCAATTTTAAATTGCACCTAATATTTAGCGGATATAACGCATATACACAAAACTGCGCCACCTTCCCATTACCATTATCTGTTCTGGGGGAACGCCTTTCAGGGCCACTATAATTGCCGCTCCGATTCGAAAGGAGTATGTGCCATATTGGCTACCACTGTACCCGTTGTGCTATAGGGTTCTCTTCAAAACTGAACTAAATTAATACCTAATTACAGGGGCCCCATCACGATGACAAAATAACGGACCATCTATATCAGGTCTTACACGGAGGTATGCTTTCATGGCTTTCACAGGGCACTGTTCATCTGTCCCATTGCTACCGATATTAATCGTAGTTCCTTGCCCGTATTGGTCGGTTTTTAAAAATCTAATACGTACTAGCAGGCTTCCCTTCGGGCCACTGCAAAATTTGATGTCATCCCTCGCTATGACCTTATTTAAATCATCGCCCTTCCTTTGAATCGTGAATTCTCCCACTCTCAAAAACCCAAAAAATGCTAATAAATATGATGCGTAAAACATCATTGATTCGTAATGAAAATAGCATACAAAATATAATATTGGTATAATTGTCTCTAAAAGTTCCCAAATTATGGGTCTTCTACTGTCTACCATAAATCTGTCGCGCCTGCTCCCTTCCTGCATTTTCTTAATTAAAAATATTTAATTGGGTCCGCCCAGCTGTACATATTGTATAAATATGATAACGCTGCGACATGCTTTATAATAATTAATAATAATTTCCCATTAATGGAGAGGTGTGCGATGAATGCCATAACCTGTATAATTATTGCAGGCCATGATGTATTCAATTGTCTATTCAATCGAAACTCTTAAAATGAATCTACAGCACTCTAATATGCCCGCTGTAATCCCTCTGCTAAAAACTGTCCTAGTAATCTATATATTTCTGCTGCTAGGTCAGCACTATTCCCGTAAATATGCGACTTAATCGGTCTCGTGCTCCTGGTGCTAATTTGCGGAATCGCCCCATCTAAAATCATGAAAGGGAGTCGGCAACACCATTGTCAAATATATATACGTAAACTGCTTTATAAACAATATTTTTCTTTAAGCAGATCAACACAAATTTACGTAATAACTCCATTATTTTCGAACATAATAATGTCTGCTTATTTATTATAAACTTCACTAACATATTGTCTGTATCCAAAACTATTCTCCTATTCTGGAGTTCCTCCCCCCATGCAGCGATGGAGAGTAAAATGGGTATCATTTCTTTCCATGCTATTAACGTACCCTCGATAATTTCGCGCGACGACCACTTGTTATTAAACCACTTGCCTTCAAAATAGGCTCCGAAACCAATTTCCCCGCTAGCATCAGTGTACAAAACGTGGTCGTTATCTCCTCCCCACCCTTTCTGGGGGATGACTGATATGCCATTATGGTGGTTCAAAAATTCGAGCCATATAATTAAATCAACTTGGGCCCCCTCATTCAACATTATACTGGTACTTTTCACATTTTTCCCTTTTATTAAATCTATTAACCGTCGTAAAAATGCTCTGCCCGGTCGTACAGCTCTGCAAATAAAATTCAAAGAGCCAATCAAAGATTGAATCTCTTTGACGGTGGCTGATTTATGAGCTAGCGCCCTACCGATTTTCCGTCTTATTTCCACCAATTTTTCTTGTGGTACACGTACTTGCATTAGTACTAAATCAAGCTCTAAGCCAAGAAATATCAATCTAATAATAAACCCTTCTAATTTTTCTTTGGCTAGGGGGACGCCTAGTTCTTTGCACACTAATATTAATGTATCAACAACTTGTTTACATGTTAATTCTTCATTTTGTATTGAACCCACACATAAGAAGTCATCCACATAGTGCACTATTTTGTTGGAGCCAATTCTTTCCCTAACGCAATATTCAATAAACGTAGAAAAAGATTCGAAATATGCTGGGGCACATCTGATACCCATGAGTAAGCATTTGTCAATATAATATTTGCCGTCAAACTTGACCCCGAGCAATTCAAAATCATTTGGATGAATCGGTAATAACCTAAATGCCGATTTAATGTCCTCTTTTGCTAACTCGGCACCTATGCTTGCTTCAACAATTAATTCTGTTGCTTTATCAAAACTCGTGTATTCAACCTTGCAAACTTTATCCGGAATAAAATCGTTTATTGAAACCCGAGTGAGTATGACAAGTGGTTAATTAAACGATATTCGCCCGGCACCTTTTTTGGGCACCAGTCCAATAGGACTCGACCGTAATTTATTTAGTGGCCTAACTTCAAATGGGCCTAAATATCTACCCAATCTTACCTCTTTTCAATTTTTTTTTTCAAATGCTACTAATTTGTTATTTTCCACTAAATTTAAATTGGGCATATCAGCCGGCATGCGGGGGCCTGTGTAATTTAATTTGAAGCCTTCAATAAAGCCTTTTTTCAAAAATTCTGCGGCCTCCCTGTTAAAATACGTCTTTAACATAACTTTTAAGTTCTCGGTTATAATTGGTGTTTGTGCTAAAAACATTAAGTCACTCATCTGTTGCGTTATGTTATTATCTTCTTTCAAATTGCCATGTATATCTTTATTATTCTTCTATATTTGTTCCCCATTTCTGGAGGTGCAATTATTTGTTATTGGGTTTGATGGCTTTGAAATTTAACCGTTGGACTCCAGTGCAGTGGATTTTCCCATGCCCTTTGTTACCACAAATGGTACATGCGTGTGTAAAGCGGCATGCCTATCTAGAGCATTGCCCTGACCGGTAATTAAATTCATAGCATTCTCCGCCACGAAAGTTTTGTGCCCGAAATGGCGCCCTTCCCTTATTCATATTGGGTGTGAACTTTATTGTGCTCGACCCCCGGGGTGGGCCCATTCCCGCTTGGTTGCCCACGATCCCTATTGGGTTTGGGGGCGGTCTTGTATCCGCATGTTTCGCGGAGATCCCCCACCTATTACGTGAAGGAGCCACAATTCCCCATCTATTGATGACCACAGCCCGCCTTTTCTGTGCATGCGATGTCGAAATTCGATATCGTAGTCTCTCCAACCATACCCATAATACCGAGAGGCAGCAGATCGAATCAAGGAGTTACTATCGAATTAATTGCCCATATTTCAGAAGCTCATGTGAGCGAATTAAATTGGCTTCTAAATAAATACTGATATATACAAAAATGCATCGGTCCACCATTCAATGGACACGATTTTATTTTTATTAAAGGTAGCGAATTTCAGCACTAACCTTCCCCCTTCGTGAGATATTGCTAAATTAGGGGCTTGTTCGTCTACTGCCTCTAACATTAATTATATTGCTATATTTTGTGTCTCAAGAAGTGTATTGAAATCTACATATTGCCCTCTCCATATTTTTTCCTTCATATTGTGGTGTACTTTAGTCCCCAGTCTATCAGTGACCGAAACCAAGGGCGACTGATCTGTGTTATATATGTGTGCACCACTGTGCTCCCCCCTTGTATCCCAGGCAATAGCGCCTGACTGAATCGATTGCCCGACACTGCTTGCCCGTGTGGGAGGATGGGCTTCATTATCCCTCAAATTATGACTAGCTCTAGGCCTAGTGTCACTCTCGTTGTGTGTAATTTGTAATTGAAAGCCAGCGTATAGGCCACCGGTGTTTGGTACAATCGAGGGGAAGGAAACCACCAAGTTGCTTTCCCTCTCGCTTCCAAGATTGTTAAATCTATGTCTTGTTGTTTCACTAAATTGTGATATTTCTGGTAAATGTGATTGCATAGCTACGTCTACCTCACCTTGCATTGGCTGTGCATGTGAAGGCGGCTGGCTTGATGACTGGTTCGCTCCGGTTGTCTCGTTTCCACTGTATTGTGGTCCGTCAGTCTCCGGAGCCGGGTTTATGCTGGTAGTGGCTGAGCGTCCACTGTTGGGGTTACCGCTCGAGTGCCTCGCCCGTTTTGGCCGCCCCGCCCGCCGGGGAGTTGAGGTGCCGAGTACGTCTTGAGTGGTGTCGTTGCTAGACTGCCTTAATCTTGTAGACTGTCTAGGCCTAGCAATCTTTGGTTGGCGGGCCACCCGGCTCTGGCTTGATTTCCGCTTTCCCATCTTTCGATATACTGGGATTTCCTCTCGTTATTTAGACTTATCTGTATACTCAATTGTAGAGCCTTCTCGAAAAAGGACTTCTCCGAGCGGAGATAAAGTCGAAAGTGAGAAAATCTTGCACACGGCGTTCCCACGCTTACTGCGCGCATAACTCCACCGTTGTAGATTCACTGGCTGTGCGCATTTTCGGTTTCTTTACAGAGGTAAATTTCACATGTCGCTGTCTCACAAAGGCACCGCTTAAACAGCTGTAAAAGGCGCGCGCTATTTCTGGCCTATGCCAGCAATTGTTTTGTCTATCCTTGACTCTCCCAGAATGACTCTGATCATTTATTATGATCACGTTATTCATTAATTTTGCAGAGTGATGACAAATAATGACTTAGAGTACCTACCAGTAGATGCAATTGGTGCATTATCACAGACGTATACAGTGTGAGTATAAATATATATATATTAATAATAATCAAAACAATTGACATAAAAGATCCTTGAACGTTTTTTCTTCACTATGACCGGTTTGCATTATATTTATTCAAACAGTAAATTCAACATTTTAATGTACAAGCAAATGCGACAGAATATCTACAAATAATGCGTACGAGCGCATTTCGCTAAAACGGGGCTTTGTTTTTAAACATAATAATCATCTTATATTGTTCTATTGTTACATCATAGATCATTGTTTTAAATATTATGTGTATATTGCCGTGACGGAGGACTATCAACGTAAAATTATTTGTTCTATATTTGTTGTTGTCCGTTGACAACAACTGATTATGCCTCTTTCTACAACATGTAACCTACTAACAATATACTGCTTTTCAATAGTATGTTATTTCCGTACACTAGCTTCTTCCGTTGACAATTTGATATTTTCGTTTTATACAATGTTTTATTTTCGTACAATTTATTACTTTTGTACAGTACAACATAATACATTTGTAGAAAATATGTTACTTCTTATAAACTGTACTACTTTCTTAATGACACTGTTGCCCATAAAGTTGGAACTTTATTGATCATTCCCTCAGAGTATTTATGCTGATCAATACAGTTCTGAAAACAACTTGATGTATCAAGAATATTAATCATAATTATTCTCTCAATCGATTCATTACAAGATCTTTAATCTTCTTCCCAACTTAATGAGCAACGCTTTTTGTTTACTATCGTCGACAATATGTTACCTAGTGACATTATTACATTTGTGTAATGCTCGGGGGCTGGGGGTGTTTCACAGAGACTAACATTGACTTTAAGTTGCAATAAACTATGGCAGGCCGTTCATGCCACTAGTTGCTCTCATCATTTCTGGTATTGGTCTCCCAAAGGACGTACACATCGTGGTCACAAATTTACATTTTTCTTCAACAATGAACTAATTAAAAATAGGTAAATTTTGTAGATTTGTGACTTCCCTACAGAGACCAAGGGTGAGAGCAACCGTTGGCATGAATGTCCTGCCATAGTTAAGTCGAACTTAAATACGATCTTATTCTTTATGAAACACTCACCTGGTCATTTTATCCTGACAGTAATCTCCGAAGCAATCGCCTTCGTGAACAACCGCTCATCGCATCAAGGTCTGTGGAAATTATCGACTTCTCCGAAAATTCGATAGCGTCCTTTCGTAGTCCTCGAATTTTCAGTGCGCTTGCCAATGTCGAAGAAATGTAAGTATTAATTACCAATACATATATCTTAACCGGCACCGAAAAATAGCATACCTTTTTTCTTCTTCCACAGCGCCAGAAGTGTCAAATGTGATAGACATGAGCGCTGTTCAAGACCCATTATTATTATTATTTTTATTATTATCATTATTATTATTACCGATTTGAATAATTCCTTGCCGAAAATGAAAATGTAAACATTTATTTAGTTAAAGTATTGAATGGCCCGACAGATAAATAAATTAGCATAGGATATAATTTAAAAGCAAATATTTGTATACTTACCATAACCAGATAAAAAGAAAACAAATCAGATATGTCCCCACACATTATGTAATAAGGGTGCAATTCTGCTGCAATAGCAGCACCCTCTGCCGAATACGCGTAGTTGGATGAATATCTGCACCCCATTTGCACCTTTATTTCTTAATGTCTTAATAACAGATTAATTGATTGTTTCTGTTTATATTTGTGTTTCCCTGTTTTTGTATAGGTTGATTGCTTTGGTTTCGTTTCTATGCTCGTTTATTTTCTTTTCTTGTGTTGATTGCGTTTTATTTTATTTCAATGTGTACCAATCACCTAGACATTGCTCGTGATTTATCAAGGCCCTACTGCACTACTTATAGCTTATTGCGCCCTCTATATAACAAACAATGCCTAATCGGTGACCATTGGTGACAATTTGTGTAAAGTAGAATCTTATGCTTTCTATCTGTACACAAATAATTCATCCAGTTGATTGGTATGCCTCATAGCTACTTGAGAGCGAGTTACATCACCGGAAGTTGCTTCTGATCGGTCATGCATTTACTAAAGCTATAAGCTATTAAAAAAAAGTTCTCTCTCATAGATATTTTACGTTGGAGCAGATTTGGGATAACTATTTAGAGCAACGTGATTTAACCTGTCATTGACCCATCTCGCGTTCGAGTAGATGCGCGTGTCACAACTCTCCCTCTCAATACGCTTTGGTACACATTAAATAGGCTTCTCACCATGCCTGGGTTGAAAACATTAGTTGGAATATCTTAACATTTTTCTCTAAGTAATATATATTTCTAACAATTTCTTGCAGATACATGTACCAGAATAACCTATCATTTATTCCAACTGGACTATTCTCTGGCCTCAATAAATTGAGAATTATGTAAGTGATCTACTTCTATTTACTAAACTTGTTTCTTAAAATTGCATTCAGATATTAATATCAGTCTATACATATACACTCTATATGTGGATGTACGTATGCACACGCGGTATGTACGGGTGTGAAGCATAATGTGCTTGTGCGTGTGAGTACGGATCTTTTAACAACAAAATTATATTGGGTAAATATGGATTCACATATTGGGCCCCATTAATCAAGCATTGTCTTTTAGGGGCACCCTGACCATTTACACCGTATCAATAATGTTCATACACGCATGATTTGTATACTGTTTTTGATTTTATCTTAAATGGTTTAATAAAACGAATTGAATCGAATTGAATTATTAAAACATTGTTTCTAGATTAAGGGTTTTACTGCAAAAATTATACATTCATGTAAAGGTGTTTAAATATGTTATTACTTTTTGTTAACGTTGGTGTGATGATTATTTTAAAAACTGTGTTTACATGGGTAAATGGAATACTATGGTAAATGCATAGCGACTTATATATGAAGTATCATGCACGTTATAAAAGAATATTATTGTTATTATTGCTATATATATAAACTCTCATGTTGTAACCAACTATATTGCATGGGGGTAGGGAAGAATGCTTAAAATGATTAAGAAAGCAAAACTGGAAACATATAGTTGGGCATTTAATCCAAATCAAACACACAAATACTATACCATAGCATACTAGCGCAACATTATAATCATACTGTATAATATAATAACATATCATACTGTCATCTCATCACATCATGTAATCATATACCGATAAATTAATGTGAAATAAATTAAAATTGTTTATATTACCTAAATGAGTAAACAACCATGTTTTATTTATTGGATACAATCTTTCTTTTTTTCTGTTTCGATTTTTATCTATCTCGCTCTGTTTCCCACTGCCTCTCTTTCTCTCGCTCTCTCTCTCTCTCTTTTGTCTCTGACTCCGGCTATTTCTCTGTATCTGTCTCTGTCTCCGTCTATTTCTTTTTTGTCTTCTCTTTTCTGTCTGGTTATGTATTTCTCTTTCACTCTCTCTCTCACTCTCTCTGTCTCCCTCTGTCTCACTTTCTTTCTTTCTCTCTCTCTCTCTCTCTCTCTCGCTGTGTGTGTGTATGTGTGTGTGTGTGTCTGACTCCGTCTATTTCTTTCTTTCTCTCTCTCTTTCTCTCTCTGTTCATGTCTTTCTTTCTCTTTTTCACTCTATGTAACTCTGTATCTCTCTGCTTTTTTTCCTTGTTATCGCTCTGTCTCTGTCTCCATCTCTCTCTCTCTTACAGTGATCTCAGGAAAAATCTGATCACGTATATTGGACCAGACGCTTTTAATCCCCTTCCGGCTCTTCAAGATGTGTAAGTTTGATGATTTTATGAATGTTTTACCTGACTGCTAAGCAAGCATGTGTATTCTTGTAATTAAGGTACCAGGGAACCGAGGGATATAAGCTCCTCTCCGAAGGACTTAGTAATGAGGAATAATGCCGTACCAAAGGGCACTAGCGCGTCGACTTGGGGTGCGTTCAAGCGATTTTTCGAAGCTAGAATCACAAACATGAATCACAAATCAAAACGCCGTTACAAAACAAGGTCACTGCGGGAAAGCGTTCAAGCGATTTTCCATTAACGCTGATTTTAGCTCATTTCGAGCCCAGCCACTGCGCATCACACTGCGCAGTTTGACCCAGGAAGTATAGGTCAACTTCGGCGCGCGCTTTCTGGAATTGTTTACGGCCGACTGTCGACTGCTGTTTTGAGTATAAATCGCAATAATAAAACAAAAAATGAGAAGATGATAGAAGGAAGAAACAAAGGATAACATAAGGAAAGACAAAAAGAAAAAGTCGATAGAATGATTAAAACAAAGAATAACATAAGAGAAAGTGAATGTGATATAAGGAAGGAACAAAGAATAACATAAGGAAAGACAGAAAGAGAAAATGATAAAAGGAAAACGAGGAATAACATAACGGAACAGGCCACGATAAAGAGAGTATGGTATAGTGAACGCAAATTGCATGAAAAGCAGGCGCGCGGTTTTTGCCGAAACCGGAACAGGCCACGAAAATGACGCCATAGAACCATGATTAAGAACTCTGTTCGTTCAATCGAATTTTAGCGACCGTGATTCTGCAGAATCATGATACAAAACGCATCCTTTTCAGCGTTTCATGTTTATGTTTTTAAACACGTTTATTTTTACGACCGGCGAAAAAATCGCTTGAACGGAACGTGTTTTAAACTAAACGTCTTTAAATATCGTGATTCTAGGGTGAAAAGTGTCGATTAAACGCACCCTTGGTTTCGACCCCGGAGCCTCCGGGTTACAAGACCACTGATTTTTCTACTGAGTCCTGGCCCCGTGTCTATTGTTTGTTTTAAGGGTATACCTAACATATACTACCAACATACAAGCATTATGTTCTTTTCATTGATCAGGGAACATTTTGTATTTGTTGTTCTTCCACACTTGCATAATAACAATGATAACGCTCACAAATTATTGTTCAACTTTTCCCAGAACTCTAACTTCTCTTTAACAGTCCTCGTATTATTCATAGATTTCCCACATTTAAACAGGCGAGAAATTTAACATATGCTCGACCAGATATGACGCTGTAAAAGCCAAGAAAGAAATACCAACGTTTTTGTTTTGTTGCATTGAGCTATGAGATAAGAAAAATGTAAAACGTACAATTTGACATCATAACACAAATACAAATAAAAAGCCGCTGTTTACCGATGCATATCTAAACACAATTTGTTTCCTTCCTGGTGTAGGATTCTTAACGACAACTTATTAGAATGTACATGTGACACCTACTACAATCTTGTGGCCATCTCGAGCGTCCTCCACGGGTCTCGCTGCGAAGAGCCAGCCTACGCGAAAGGAATCGTTTTCGACGGGGACAAGACAACACACTCGAAGTACTACGGTTTTTTCAGCACAGACAAATTTTTGTGCAGTAAGTAATTGAACATAGAAGGTGGTAATACCGCACCTTGGGGGATTACACATAACACCAAGTGCCTGAATATAAGTAAAATGTCACTTGAACCGTTTTAATTGCTGTTTAATTTAGACAGACATTGCATTACGGAGAGAAATACAAATTTGGGATTTGTCAGACTTACTGATCTATATTCCGTAAAACCAAAACTTAGTACAAATTAGCGAGTCGTGCACAGTAAATATATAAACCTCAACGTTCTAATTAAGGCAGTATGTACAAAATCACGAGGAATCATCCGTCGATTTTTTTTTTTAACGGAGAAAGGGACGAGAATTGGACTTGAAAGAAAAACGTCTAAACCACCTCCCGCATCAAGATTGCTTGTTGACATTTTGATTATTCCATTTTCTAAGCGAGACACCCCCTCTTCAGACGATTATTGACACTGCATGCATGCATTGACATGGATTGTTAAATGGATTTTCATGCGTGGGTATATAGTCGCTCGTGAAGAAGGCAATTTTGCGATCAATAGATGCACTGAGCCAACAAATATTTCGATCCCGTGCATACGTCTACCACAGGCTCTACCCACGCATGAGCAACTTTAACATGGATAAAAAAAAGTTGAACTTGAGCCTGTTTAATATCTTCTCTTCTATATCATTACAGCTGCCAGTAGCATCTCGGCTTTTACACCTGACCCGAGCCACATCATAGTCACGTGGGAAAGACTGTCTGAGGCATATCCGGGAGCAACCTCGCCTCCAGAGTAAGAACATCCTTAACCTGTTGACTCCTAAATTCTCTCATTCCCACAGACCTAATACAGGAGTCACCCGGTTTCCGTTGACAATGGCTTAATAAATATGTTTTTCTTTTCCGAAGTGATTTTCAAATAATTAGAAAAGGGTGAAATTCGCACTGGACGTATACAACTTGCATACCTTTTCCCGGTTAGGCCTAAATAAATAAATGTTGTATTTACCATTTAGGTGCCACCACCTGGGTCGGTTGGCCGACTTTTTTCGTTTGATTTGTTGTTGTTTTCTTCTTTTGTTTCCTTCTTTTGTTATGGGGGGGGGGGCTCTTTTCCCCTCTTCGGGCTAATATTTTCAGGTTTTAATGATTTATTACATATTTGTTGATTAAAATACGGTAACAAAAATGAAATAATAATACAAGATTGTTGGGTCAGTCACAAAGGGCAAAACAACAACTTTTGTATTGTAAGCCTTATGCTATGGATTTGATTTGAAGTAGTATGATATTATATGAATAAGTAAAAACAAAATATTTTTCAAATAGAGGTGAAATTATCAGCGAGAAGATATTCCGTGTGTTTATTTTAATACAATTGATGAACTGGATTAGATTCTTCTAATTGATGTTTCCAGCATATAATGTCTTGAAATCTCAACAATTTAGTCGCTGTTCTTATCATCTCCGGTCTGCCCATCATTTTACATATTTTGATATCGTTCACTTTCACTCCACCCCACCCATCCCCCACCCTTCCCCTCTCTGTCTGTCTCTCTCTCCCTCTCTCTCTCTATCCATCGCTCTTTCTGGCTTGATTTCGCCAATCTGTCTCTCTCTTCCTCCACCCATTCTCCCCTCCATGGTCGTCTTACAGTGAGACGATTGTCCGATGCACTAACGACGACAACGCGCCAACACTTTTGGTCAGCGCTACCGGAATCTCGCATACTTTTACGGAATCGGATGGAGTAATACCCGGAACCAATTACGCCTGCAGTGTGGAGACAAAGTGGAAAGGGACCTATAGTGCTAAAGGTCTACTGGTCCCTGCTGTTGAATATCGTAAGAATAAAAAGAAATGGAACACACACATAACAGAAAGAGAAAACATTAGAGAGAGAGAGAGAGAGAGAGGGGTGGAGAGAGGAGTAGGGAAGGGAATAGATCTGGCCTTTATGTCTGAACTGTTTCAAGAAGAGGTCAAGTAAGACAGGGGCAACAACAACAAAAGTTAGAAAAATGTTGGAAAAGGAAAGGAGCCAGAATACTTATAATTTTAACTTTATCATACGTTTACAAGACATATTATGTGTATCGAATGCTGATAAATCATAATAATTATGACGTAATATGAACAAGAACGTATGTTTCGTTCAGACAGTTATTGATATTCTTGATGATATCTTGTCTCCTACTCGGCTTAGTTGTTTCAATTGTCTTGAGAATCTTTCAGCTCAGTTTGTGCCATCCTAATAAGCACAGTGTTCCCGAGCGCAACACGATTTTCATAATTATTTTCTTCTCATTAGTATTATTCGTTTATATTTCAACTCATTCTTTACGGCACATTTGGCAGAAACGTCAGCATTCTCCGATGACGTCAGTCCAACGGCTACACCATCACGTAAGTCCTTTTTATACAACAAGTGCGGTTCCAACAAGTGTGGGGACATTACAAATGTGATTAGTAAAGATAAACAGTAGAAACATTTAAGGAGTGTATGCCTTCAACAAATGCCAAACTGAGTACTTTTGTATCCCTCCGCATTCCTAGATCTGCCATTTGTTTCGATTTTGTTATGGATATTTTAGCTCATCTTGTCCATCATACGCACAGTGGTCTTGAGCGCAACACCATGTTTATAATTATTTTTATCTAATTAATATTGTTATTTTGTTATTTCAACTCACGCTTTACGGCACATTGGACAGATACATCAGCAGTCACTGATGACGTCACACCAACTGATCAACCATTAAGTAAGTCCATTCAAACATCGGGGCGGTTCCTACATTCTGTAAAAGTGTAGTGAAATTAAAAATGTGACCAGTATAAATAACAAGAAGAAGGCTAGCAGAATGTTCTATTCTTTTGTGGGTTTTTTTAACGAAGCAGAGAAACATTTCTATGGAGGGTATGCCATCCAAAAAACGCTAAACTGGGTAATTCCGCATTTCCACGCACGCCTAGATCTGCCATTTTGTTTATCATTCTTTTTGTAGCTTTTGTTCGTTTTGCCTGACTGCTAAAAAAAAAACCCGTGTGTGTGCTTGTAAGTAAACAACAAGAGAAAGAGAAATGTAGAGAGGTGAGAGAATCGGATAAGAGACACACAGGAAACGAGATAGATAGACCTAGTTTTATGATTGTTTTAGCTCAGCTTGTTCTATCCTAATCAGAATGTTCTCGAGCGCAATACCAGTTTTATGATTACTTTTATCTCATTACTATTGTTATTTTGTTATTCTAACTCACTCTTTACGTAACATCGGACAGATACATCAGTACTCTCTGATGACGTCACATCAACAGAATTGCCATTAAGTAAGTCTTTCTATACACATCTCCATAGGGGCGGTTGCAACATTCTGTAAAAGTGCAGGGGCATTACAAATGTGACCGCGAAAGATAATAAGTAGAAAGCTCGCACATTTGTCTTGTCCAAGAGGGTAGAGAAAAAGAGAAACACCGGCAACGAGCGAGAGAGAGAGAGAGAGAGAGAGAGAAGGGGGAAATTGTTTCAATTGCGTTGTTGATATTGATTGTAAGCTCATTTTGTTCTTGTTATTTTTATCTCATTACTATTTAATTGCTCTTTTTTGTAATACTCATGCTTTCCGGCACATTGGACAGATACTTCAGCATCCTCTGATTACAACGCATCAACGGCTTCACTTTTAAGTAAGGCCTTTCATATACTCTCTACATCGTGGCGGTTCAAAAATATGTTTATTTATAAATGTGTCATAATTATGGGTATACAACATAAATTGTGTGTATGGAATTCAAATAGATCATAATAATTATGACGTAATATGAACGAGTACGTATGTTTCATCTATGCGGTTCTTGATATACAGTAGTTGATGATAGCTTGTCTCCTACTCTGCTTAATTGTTTCAATTGTCTCAGCTAATAACATGCTTCAGCTAAGTTTGTTCCATCCTAAGTACAGTGTTCTTGAGCGCAACACCATTTACATAATTATTCTTCCCTCGTTACTATTTATTCTTTGTCCTTTTAACTCACTCTTTACAGCATACTGGACAGAAGCTTTTACACTCTATGATGACGTCACACCAACGGTCCCACCATTAAGTAAGTATATGTATATCTCCATGGGGGTAGTTGCAACATTCTGTAAAAGTGTAGGGACTTTAATATGTGAGCAGTCAAGATTGCAAATGTAGAAGGATAGCACAATTTCTAGTCTTTTGTGGTTTACTATTTTTAACAGAGCAGAAAATCATTTTAAGGAGCGAAAAACCAGCTTTATGATTATTTTTTATCTCATTAATATTATATTTTTTTAATTTTAACTGAACTCTTTACGGCACATCGGACAGATACATCAGCACATTCTGATGACGTCACACCAACGGTTACACCATTACGTAAGTCCTTTCATACAAGTACATATATATCTACATCAAGGAGGTTGCAATATCCTGTAAAAGTGAAGGGACATTAAAAATGACTATCACAGTTTTCTAGTATTGTTTTTTACGGAGCAGAGAAACATTTATACCATCAAAGGTACGCCAGAGTGACTGGGTACTTCATTGTTCCCTCGGATTCCTAGATGTGCCTAACAAAATTGCGGGTATTTTTTGTTCATCTAGCCTGACTGTTAACAACATCTTTCGTTTGTTAGCAACCAGGGGACCGACGGCTTTCCAGTCCTATCTGAGGAACTTGCTAATGAGTGATAATGCCTTACTAAAGGGCACTAGCGCATCGACTTGGTATAGAAACCATGACCTCCTTGTTACGAGACCACTGCCCTACCACTGAGCCTTCGCGCCCCTTTGGATATCTCAAATGATCAGTTTACTTTCAGATAATTATGTTTATGGCAAGAACGTCGATTTAATTTTAGGTGACTAGAAACTCGCTAAGCGTTTCATTGTGTAGCTTCCTATATACCTTCAAAACTCAAATTGATACTTAACACATTTTTCACCTCCAGCGCCCCCGGAAGTTGACGGCCAACAGGTCACTTTTGCAATGACGCACTACGACCACAGGTAAGTTCATTCTTTGAGAAAACAAGTCCTTCATTGAACTAACTGCAAAAGACTATCGCTAAATCTTTGTCCCAAACATCTTAAATTCCGTACTTCTTCTGTCTGCCACAATCATAACGATTCTTGCTGGCCTTTACCACGTTTGCCAGGCCTACTCATTGCCTAACGGTAATTAAAAAAGAGAACCCTAAGTGTTTTTTAAAGCTTTTTATTTCAGTATTACTATCAATGTCAGTGGTTGGGAGAAGTAGATAATGACAGGAGTAGTAGTGGTAGTATTAGTTGTAGTAGTAGTAGTAGTAGTAGTAGCAGCAGTAGCGGCGGCGGAAGGAGCAGCGGTAGTAGTAGTAGTAGTATTAGTATAAGTAGTAGTAGTAGTAGTAGTAGTAGCAGCAGAAGCAGAATGAGTTACAGTAGTAGTAGGAGGAAGAGGAGGGGTGAGAATAAGAAGGATAAGAAGGTGTATTATTAGCAGCAGCATAAATAGTATACAAATATATACTGCCTTGAGAGGTTCCAGTTAGAACTATGCGCAAGAGGTGACTCCAATATTACTATTTGCTGAGGAGCGCAGCCCCGAAGCAAATGGTACTTTTGGATTCACCGAGGCCCATAGTTTAACCAGTACCTCGAATAGAAGGCATGGTATATTTGTTTTAGATCCTGCCTACACTTTTTTTTTTTTTTTTTAATTAAAAAACATATTTTTGGGAGAATTTTTTTTTAGAACCAACAAAATGTCAATTTTTATCTAAAAAGATTTTTAAAATATTTTGTTTTCATTAAATTAAGATTTAAAGACAAATAATTGATTCAATTCAACACAAAAAATTCACTTTTTTTTTCAACTCCCAAATAGTAAACCCAAATAGTACTCTCTTTATAGTACTTTCTAAAAATAAGTCAAATATTTCTGGTCATGTGACGAGCTCTCAACCAATCAAAAATCAACAAATTTTTGATGCAGGATATAATAGTATTTATTGCTTTTGTATGGTTGATTTTGTTGTAGATGTCTTTAAGTTCCGTTTAGTCATGAAATTGCTGAAAATAGTAAGGACCCTAACTAAAATGTGAGTTGATCTGTTTCTCTCACGTCAGTTCTTAAGATGTGTTGACCAACTGATACTATTTTGTTTTCTTTCTTCATTTCCATGACTGTTCGGGTGATAAAGTTCATCTGAGGACTTGTTTGTATCCGCTGACGTATTAACCTACAAATCACCAATATACGTGCACGACATCTTCCACGGGGCGTGGTTGCGAGTATCGGATGACCCGGAAACACACTCGTTCACATCCTGGTTCAGGGCTGATGATACCGTAAACAAAGTGATGACGTCACAGCTTGTAGTATCGTGGATTCCAGATGAATCTCGACACAGGTATTTATCCTGAGTGGCGTGGGTTAATTAAAAATGAAGAGTGAGATACATATGTGCAGGGAGAGAGGAAAAAGGAACAAACTCTTAGAGACAGGTGGAAAGAAAGGCGAGAAATAAAATGATGGCATTTACTTCATTGCTTCCTTGTATTTTATCTGATTGAGAACCCCATCTGCCTAGTAGTGCCGCCCAATTTATAACCTAGCTATATATATATATATATATATATTTCGATTTCTCTCTCTCTCACTCTTTTTCTGCCTATATATATTTATATCTTGATTTCTCTTTCTCTCCCAATGGACATGGCCAATTCTCGCTACCCCAAATAGCGATTCTGCCGAGATCCGGGGAAAATCCTGAAAACGCGCATTGCATTATGGGATAGCTTTTCGACATTACAGCTTCCTGTGCAGGCGCTATATTACTAGGCGCGATAGCGTATGCACCGAATATGTCGTCTGCTCGGTCTTTTTTTTTTTCGCAAATATTTCAACGTTTATTTGAACATTTCATTCGTTGTTTTTTGCGTCTTTTGACATCAGTGACGATGGTTTTCTTTTGTGAGGCTGCACAGTGCTGGGCTCATGATTCCAAGCGTAAGAACCCTGAAAAATGGGGGTGGATGAAGGCCGTGACTTGGGATGGGACTCTATACCGGAAGTTGTAGTGATGACCCGAGAGAGTGAAAATTACCTCGTCTCGCGAATTTCGAGATTTTCATACCTATTTAGGGTAGCGAGAATTTGCCTAAACATGCAAAAGGCCTGCCACCACACATACGTACGCAACTTACCTTGTATGCACCCTGTGCCCTCCCCCTCCATATACACGGATCGTAACCCCTGAATGTATTATCTAGATTCTGACACGGTGAAGCTCAAGTTCAATTTATTTAATTCCAATAAAAGAATGTTCACATGGGAATCAGAAATTCAGAACAGATGCAAATCATTATACATGGAATCAAGGGTACCATCAAAGACCATGTTGCATATAACTTACCATTGATGGTAACTTTGACATCAATGGCAACTACCATGGGCTCAAAAGCCAATCAAAATCAAGGTTTCCATGGTAGCTACCATTGATGGGGAAAATACCATCAATAGTAAGTTTTGTGCAACGGGACCCAAGTTGGTCTTGTCAAGACAGTCCCCTCAAGAAATAAAGTATAAATTGTAGGAATGCAAGAAGAGAGGATGCACATAAAAAGATTAAATGATGTATTAATAAGACATATATTGATATATAAACAATGGAGAAAGCTCAGACAACCCTGAATAAAGCTTGAAAACTAACATTTTAGCTGTTAAGCTTAACAAATCTGAAAATTAGAGGAATTTATTAAATTGCTTACTGAAACTATTTTTCATATAAATCCTTTCAGTGTGTTTGAACACTAAAGGTTAGGTAATTGAAGGAATTTGGAAAGGTTTAACTCGATAAGATACAAATTCAATTCAGATACAAATTCAATTCATCATTTCTTTACATTAATAGAATGTTAATCAGGTTACCACCCCTTCTTGTAATATAGAACTATCCATACTTTATTTATTTGGAGCTTGTTAGTATTTTAGCTTTTTCTTTCGATTAGGTATTGGAATCCATCCTATTTTCCAATCGATGGACAAGGCTTTGGCCACGAGGACAAAACTGACTGTGACGGATCTCTTCGCAATTTCGGGTGAGAAATGTGTCCTATTCCACAATATAATTTACATTTATTATTCAGCAATGATGAATAAGTAATATACTTTAGCAGACAAGTGTTTCATAGTTCGTCTAAATACCATACATCTCCAGAAACTTTGAAATCGTATATAATTGATTGATTTTACATTTGACCTTAACATTCAGGCCTATATTCAGGCCGTTTTATTCTAATATATAATTTACATATTCATATTCAGCAATAATAAATAGTTATAACTTTCATGAAATGTTTCCTAGTTTGTCTAAACCCCATACAAGTATCCAGCAACTTTGAAATCGTAAATCAGTATATGATTTATTTTACCTTTGGCCTTAACATCCAGGCCTATATGCTAATGACAATTAGCATTATGGCATCTGTGTTTTTGTTGCTTACTTTTGTTTCGTCTATTTATTTCCCTCTCTCCTTTAGTTACATTTGCTACTTTGCTTAAAGGGAGTGTATCATGGGAAATATTGGTTAACCCCATCTACGTTATATTTTGGACAACTGCACGTAAACGAATGGACTTGATTAACTGGGTCAGCGCGCGCTAGCGTTCGCGAAACAGACCGAAATTCTCCTCGCGCTTCGGTTTCGCGTATATGTTGCACGCACGTGAATGCTGCGGCCGCGTCGTCCGTAGTCGTATTATACCCGATTGGCCCCGAGTAGGCCCACGGGAAAGACACATAGTCTCGTCATGACACACTCCCTTTAACGTTCTGTTTATTTGTTTTTTGTTTTTTGTGTCTCTATTTACGAAAAACTGATCTTCATCAAACTATCGAAGATTCACAAGTGTCCTTAGAACCAGTTTTCACCACACTGGAAAGGAGGTGATCGCCCTAGGAGGAGGCGAGGAAGTATGGCTTTACTTGAATGGACATCTAGTCGTGGAAATCGGGAAAAACGAAAAATACAAAACCACTTGCAAAATTGCAGACCTAAGCAATAACAATGGTAAGTTACTTGGAACAACTGTCAAGAACAACTTTAGATATACCTAGGTAAAAACAAATTTGCAGATAGCAAGAGAGAAATAACTAATGTTACACTTTTTGAACCGGAAGTAATTGTGAAACGTAACTTTTTCGCATTTGCGATGATTCTGTTATACTTGGGAAGAATATTCCCCGACTTGGAGCCGAAGTAGAAGTTACAACTGATTATATTGACTTAGAAGCACTGGATTGTTGAGTCCTAGGTGCCAGCCCTTTTCCCGATACAAGCAACCTGATAACAATCATTTAATACAAGATAATTGGTCTAGAAATGTACTTTAGAAATTGATGATTTGTATAAATCAGTTGCTTTGGCAAATTCATTGTCATCTATGTTCCGTGTTAGCTATTGATGGACATATACATATACTTTGCTACGCAGAAACTGGAGGAAAAATCTTTAAGAAAACTTGTGGGATTATCTGCAGATGGCTCACGACAACAAAACGTCTTCGGAAAATAGAAAGTAGTATAAATTGATGAAAAAATCTCTGTGATGATATTCATTAACAACTAGGATGGGTTGTGTAATCGAACTCCACTACCATTAAAACCGTTCTTTTTTTAAAATGTATTAAAGATGATATTTTCATATTTGGTTACTGCATCTTATTACGTCTTGTTGTTTTGTAACAGGGGAAGTGAACGTGTCTGTACATCAAGGTACTATCATATTTGGAAAGTGTGCTGGGATTAGTTCAGTTCTACAACAGAATGTCAGCATTTCATTACGGGTAAGTCAATTTTGTTCTCAACTCTACAGTAAAGGCTCGTTCAGATGTGCCGCGGCTGTTTTGTTTTGTTTTTTGTTTTTCTTTTTTTTTTAATGTAAAATGCATACGCTTCACATTCCTGTATCTAGCAAATTATCGGTGAATACTAACAATCCCTTTGCTGCGTGCAGTTGCCATTCATTAACACTTTTTAATAACCGCAGCTACTATATATTTTGGCGGCAATTTTAATACCTGTCCAAGCCTTTACTCTAAAAAATTACGCAATTTATCTAAAATTTAAACATCCGCATAATTCGTAAATGATTGGAATTTAAATATTGATCTTACATTGAATTGTCAGAAGTCCTTGCAATTAGAGATCCATTACCAACATGGAAATTGGTACGGGGGAGTACATAGAACCAAGTAACGTGTATACCTTAAGCCCCTATCACACCAAACTAGTTCTTACTACGTTCTCGAAAATGTTGCCAATCGGGCTCAAACTGTGTGCGAACGGAGTTGAACGTAATAGCAACTGTTTGCGACCAGTTTAAGGACTTTACGGATGGGCTCGGACTGGACTAATGTCTAAAAAACGATCCTTGTGCGTTCATTAACAGTCCACAATACGTCTAACTCGTGTGTACCCGTCCACAGTCAGTTCATATCAAGTTCAGATCGGATACATTTGATATTTCCAAGCAGTCCAAATTATTTTTACTAGTTCGGAACTTGTTCTAACTAGTTTATAACCCAACCACCCCGCTCAGAGACAAATCAACTCGTCCTCATCTCGTTCTTAGTGCGTTCGAACGCGCTTCTATCGTGCTTTGCAATCCCGTCCTGGTTCGAGTGCTATACAAACCCAGCGCGTTCTTCCTCATTGATGCTCGACCACATCACGTGGTAACACGTTTCTAGTAGGATCGAAGTACGGCAATTCTGTTCGTAGTACGTCCATCTCGTTTTAAGTACATTGTCACTCCGTCCAATTGCAGGACGGGGAGAATTTCGAACAGACTCAAAGTTCTAGACCACCCTTCCCGTCCAAGCCAGTCCAAGCCTGTCCATGAAGTCCTTAACAAGATCGTAAATATTTGCTAATACGTTCACTCAGTTCACACTCAGTTCGAATCCGTTTGGCAACATTTTCCAGATCGTAGTGAGACCTAGTTTGGTGTGATAGGTGCTTGACTTCAACGTCTTGATCTGCAAAGCCTAAAGCGTTGAAGTTGAACGGGAGAGAAATGGCGAGAACGCGCTGGGTTTTCATAATTCCCGAGTCAGGACGGGATTGCATACGCTCTAGGAGTGCGTTCGAACGCACTCAGAACGAGATGAGGAAGAGTGGAACTGCCTCTGAACGGAGTGGTCGGGTTAAAAAACTAGTTAGAACAAGTGGCGAACTAGTTAGAATGGGTTTGGACGTATTGGGAACGAGGTAGAACTAGTTAATAATGGGTTTAAACTGACTAACGGACTGGCGTGGACTGTCTAATCTACCCGATCTAAACTTAATATGAACTGGCTGTGGACGGGGTACAAACGAGATGGACGTATTGCGGACTGTTTACGAACGAACTAGGATCGTATTATAGACCTTTTTTGTACACATTCTGCCCCGACCACAACCCGTTTTACGATTTTCTAGGACAGTTCCAGAACGTAGTGAGAACTAGTTTGGCGTGATGGGGGCTTTATCAAACTTGTAGCATTCTCTTTATATTTTGCCGTGTTGAAGGTATTTAATCCTGTTGGTCCCATATATATATTAATACGTATATTGAAGTTTTCTACTGTTAGAAATTTCAATCTAAAATAGAATTTTCTTATAGGTTTGGAATTACATTAGCTGTAGCCGAGCTCTTAACTTAATATGATTATCATGACTTGTGTTTAAAAATAAAATGATGTAGTTGGTGGCGTAAGGAATAAAATATCTTGCAATTTCGTTGTAATTATTTCATTTATTCGGGACAGGTTGGGGATGCATACACCTTTGACCTGTTCGTGACCGAACGGAAGCCGTGCAGTTCTGAACTCTTCTTCGAATTTCAAAACTTCGACTTCCCCCTAGACGACGAGCCCGTAATCGCGGCTTCTTTCCATACCAATGAATGGACGGGCGTCGGAGTCGACATCGGAACGTGGTTGATCAGCGAGTTCCTCAATGACATCGAGTTGTACGTGGGCGAGGTCGTCGAAGACACAGAGAGTGGTATGCCTGACACAGATTATAGTTGAGGGAGGTGTTTCACAAAGATCCTATTAAAGTAGAACTTAATTAACTCTAAGTTGGACTTAAAAATTATGGAGAGCCAATTGTAGCCTAAATGAAATATATTAAAAAGCGAAAATTCATGTTATTTAGAGTTTTCATAAATTCCAAATCAAGAACATGAAACCTCCTATGATAACAGAAAACATGAATGATTTGAATCAACATTTTATGCCTTTTTAAATAACTTTTAGAAAATATTTTCAAAGATGCTAATGGCTTTCCATAGTTGTTAAGTCCCAACTTTGAGATAAGTTCAACTTAGGATATTTGTGAAACACCCCCCTGTACTTCTCCCATCCTGACAACTGAGGGTCGGGGTTCATATGAATGCATGCTCTCTATCCACTGTCTCCTCTCAGTTCAGAGGTTACACCCCTTTTCCCCATCTCCCTATACTTTAACGTTAAACCTATGCCAACACTGAAATTATGTAAATGATCGATATATCGACACATCCCTTATTTATCACTTTTGTATTCGATATCATTTTAGTGCAAGGGAGTGTTCCACAAAGACAAAGATCGACTTTAAGTTGGATTTATCTATGATAGGCTGTTCATGCAACTGTTTGCTCTCACCATTATGATCTTGAGATAATATTTCCTCCTCCAATAATATATTATAAAAAAAAATGTAAATCCTTTATATTTGTGACCATGACGTGTACGTCCTATGAGAGACCAATGCCAGTAAATGATGAGAGCAAACAGTGGCATGAACTACCTGCCATATTTAATTCCAACTTAAAGTCGATCTTAGTCTTGTGACACTCTTCCCAGGTATCATAATCGTTGTGATGATGTATACGGAAGATAAATGAACATCAATCAATCACCAATCTAAAATGAGATAATATTTTTATGTCTGTATTGACAGTTAATTCTCTAAGACAGGAGTGTTACACCGACCCTCAGGGCTTTGACTACAGGGGAATCGTGAGCGTCACCGAAAACGGAAACCCGTGTCAAAAGTGGTCATCCCAGCACCCCCACACCCACACCAACAACCCCGGGATCTACCCCGGATTGGGGGACCATAACTACTGCAGAAACCCCTCGGGTCAATCTGCTCCATTTTGCATCACGGCAGTGGAAACGGTCAAGGAGGAATACTGCAACGTCGGGCCTCCTCAGCGGTGGTGCTACAGAGAAGACCTGTACATCTACAGTGAGGATCGTGCTTCTTATATAAATCATGGTTGGATAACGTAATACGTCACTGTAATAATAATTATATTTATAACAAGAATGGTTACAATAATAATAATAATGATAATAATAATAAATTGAATAATAATAATGATTTCGGTTATACAAGGTTGTATGAGCGGTATCTATGTGCAAAGGATAAAGAACTTACTTGTTATTGGCTAAGAAAACACGCTTTTGCAACTGCTTAACATTTTTGTTTAATTTATTTGTTATAACGCAATGTATTAGCCCTGTCCATCACGTTGTGTTGTAACAGTACGTACAACAGGAAATACCACAGAACAACATGGATACCACAGTACCGCACAGCTTACATTACCAGACAAGTTTATGTGGTATGGTACCACAGGAGTAAACTGTTGTATCAGACATTTCGGTGTCATTTTGTGTGGCAACAATAGGTAACATGTGTGGGCATTTATGTGTGGTAACAATACATACAACCGGAAATACCACATAACAGAACGGATACCACAGCCAGTCGTTTACATTACCACACAAGTCTATGGTACAGTACCACAACAGTATCTGTTGTAGTTTTGCGTGGCAAGAACTTGTAACAAAGCAAATACCACACGCCATTTTTGTAAGGGTACATCACGATTTACATCACTTTTTTCCTAGAATATCTTGTAACTCTAGGCGTCGAGGGTGGGAGGGTAGTGCTCTCAGCAAGCAGCTCATATGATGACAGCTATCTACCTGACCGAGGCCGACTCAATCAGATTTCTGGTATGATATTTGTTTTTATATGTATAATAATGATAATACAACTGATGATAATAATACTAGTAATGATAATCATAATATTGATATCGATGATGATAACAACACTGATTATAATGCTGCTTATAAGCGTAGGCTTGCATCGTGATGTAGATATACAGGAGGCTTACGGTTGCACCATGTGAGAGAGGGGAGAACAATGATAATAATGACAAATAATAATAATATTAACACGAATAATATCAGAAGTAGTAGTAGATAACAAATATAACTGGCAGTAGATGATAGTTATACTACTTATGATGATAATAAGGATAATAATACTAATAATAATGATAATAATTACGTTTATTGTAGTAGGTGTCGTAGTCCTAATTAGGAATCACTCATTATTTTGTGAACAGTTTGTTGACTTCTAGGTCCACGACACAAGCGATAAATGAAATATAAAACGCAAACTTGACTCATATACAAACAACCACCTGAAAGAAATGCTGATTTAATTTAACAAAGGTGGAATAAGTGTTTAATCTACATCTACAATTCAGAAATAGGCCTTTTATTGGTTTTGTCGCCTCTCTGCACAGTCCTTGGTTTGTCACAGGTGCCATTTTGCACGAAACACTAGGTATCAATTTATGGAAGGCTTGTTCTATGCATCACAATGCTTTTGCAAAGTTGTCAATTTCTAGTCTTGATTAGCCAAATGACCTTTGACCTTCTATACTGAAAAGAGTCAAATACATCTTGCAGCTTCCAGTACATTGTACATGTGGTATGCTAACATAAATGCAATATGGCACAGGGAAATTTATTTGAGTGGCGTAACAAAATGATGATACATTTTCCTTTATTTCAATTATTTTCGAAGGTTGGCATGCGGGCGCTTGGCATGCGGGCGCTTGGTGTGCAAAAGATGATACCCCAGGTAACTGGTTGCAAGCTGACCTCGGGGGTATTCATCATGTTGCCGGGGTGATGACCCAAGGTCGCCAGGACAACCCCAAGTGGGTGACAACCTTCCATGTCGGCTATAGTACAGACAGTACCACGTGGATCCTGGCAAGAAACATGGCTAATGATGAGGTAATAAGAAACAAAACGATAACAGGAGAATACAGTTAACAAGAACAGGAATTAACAAAAGAAAAAGGTCTACCCGTATTGACTGTATACACCGGACTTTTGCTGAAAAGGGAGGGGGGTTGCTGAAAAAGGCTCGTTTAACAAAAGAAAAAGGTCGACCCGTATTGACTTTACACACCGGACTTTTGCTGAAAAGGGAGGGGGGTTGCTGAAAAAGGCTCGTTTAACAAAAGAAAAAGGTTGACCCGTATTGACTTTACACACCGGACTTTTGCTGAAACGGGGGGGGGGGGGGGGGGGCTGGGAAAATTGCAGAGGTAGTACAACCTTTTTTATTGTGAAACTATGACAATTAAATGTATGGAATGACTACGATTCGGATAAACCAACACGTCCTAAAGAGCAAACAAAAAAAAAAAATTATAAAAGGTGTGCATACAGGTCATTTCGTCGTTATTGGCTTCATTTGAAATCAAAAGTACCATGCACCTTGGAGTGGAATTGTCAATAACCAGTGAGACACAACTTCGGGGAAAAAAACGAGTCCGTTAAAAACGGTGATTAGGGACTTTTAGATTCGCACGAAGACGATGGGGATTGCTACGATCGACGTCCTTTTAATGCACTGCCTTGAATGGACGTCACACGTATCAGTCCACGCAAATCTAAAAGTCCCTAATAACGCCGAGTGAGTGTAGAACACTCAGTGCTAAATAGAAGGCGATGTTTACAAAAGGCATGCGGGAACCCTTGCAAAATCAACACACCGTATGTATACTTTGCAAACATTTAAAATCCATGTAGGATTATTAATTTTAAAATACCTTCCAAATGGCAGGGATTATATCTCTTCGTATTTATCACCACCAGATTTTCGACGGAAATACTGAGCAATATTCGGTTTTGCCGAACTACTTCTCGAAGCCTGTTCCTGCCAGATACATCCGGGTCACACCACTCACCTATGTAACTCTTGCTTGTATGAGGATGGAGGTGATAGGTGTTGAATACGAGACAGACCTAAATGCCTTGGAAATACCGTCACCATGTAAGTGGCCTCTTGCCTTGGTTATACACAGTTAAAACCAAATTATTTATACCCTCAGCAGGATTTTTGTTAAGGGGTGTAGCATGGCAAATACCGGTTAACGCCATATATGACTTCTTTTGGACAAATGTACGTAAACGAAAGGACTTGATTAACGGTCAGCGCGCTAACGTTCGCAAAACGGACCGAACTTCTCATCACGCTACAGTTTCGCGTATGTTGCACGCACGTAAAAACTGCGGTCATATCGTCCCGATTCGTCCGCAGTCGTACTATACCCGAATGGCCCCGAATCAGACCACGGGAAAGAAACGTAGTCTCGTCATGCTACACCCCCTTTAAGCATGTGAAAATGGATTTGTCCCACGTTTTGTTTCTCGGGAATGTGACATGTCAAAGCTTACATCTAAAAATATTCAACAAAGGCACTAATTCAACCAGTCTCCTTTCATCCTTAATTTACGAAAAACACACCCACACAATCTTAAATAAACATGGGGTGTGAATAATCTAGTTGTAAACTGTATAGTTAACTATGATTTTTACGTTACGTATGTACCGTTTTTATTATATTCCATGTAAACATGTTTTACTGTATTGGAATTTGTTGTATTAGTTGTCTAATGAGTGGAATTTAAATTTGAACATTCATAAGATACAAATAACATGTGCAAAATGTGCGAAAATACTAGTAATGTACTACTAATAATGATATTAATACTACTTAAAACGACAACAAAAAATAATACTAGTTTGTAAAAAAACTCTTATACATACTCATGTATGTTAATTTTAATTTTGCGCATGTGCAAAGGACAGGCTGGCGAAATGTGATATATCAAAATTAAAACTTACGACCGTCATTTTCACAGGTAATTTGTTATTTACTTTGTATTCGTACTATTGCTACTGCCGTTATGATTTAATGATTTTATAATCTAATGTCACCTTGTTGTGACAGTAATTACCATTGCTTTACAACAGAAAATCATTTCTTGATATCAAGAATTTAATTCTTGATATCAAGAATCACTATTGCTTTAAAACAGAAATTCATTCCATGATATCAATAATTGAATTATTGATATCAAGAATTAGGAATAAATGTTGAAACAGCTTGCCTTAGACAAGCATCATTAATGGACGTTCACGCCGTTCTCGTCCACTGGATTTAAAAAGTCCCTAATAACGATGATGATAATGGAAATAATGATAATGAAAATACTGATGTTAGAAAATCTTTAAAGTACACATATCAACAAATCGAGGTGCTCAAGGCATTTCAATATTACAACAGCTTTAGCTAGGGTATCGATAATAGCACTCAAAGACCTTTCCATTTCCCAAGTGTGGAGTATTCTTCAAGCACTGACGCCTTATCACAATTCCTTAACCTTAATAAGACCGGGGGGGCCATTATGCCCCCCCTCCACGATTTCTCCGATTGTTCGAGAACGCATATGGATGGCGCCCCGCCACTCGCTGACTTTTTTCTTTCGAGTCTTGCGCATCTTAAAAAAAAAAAAAAAAAAAAAATCGGACCTACAGTTCCAAGGTCACGTGACCTTTTGTCTTTGCATGTCAGCCCGAAAATCGCTAATTTTTGTGATTTGTGTACAAAACATATGGAAATGTCATTTTTCCTAAAAATAGATCAAACATTGGTTATTGGGTCTTGTTTAAAGTTTAGGTGGTTGTTTTGGGGTCAAAATAGTTGAATTGTAGTAAGAAATGAAATAAAACAACAAAAACAACAAAATACATAAGTTAAAAAACAATGAAATACATAAGAAATTATCAAAACAATAGATAACATAAGGAATAAGCTGGCTCCTCCGATTTGTTGGTCTTATTATTATTCCAAATGGTCTAATGAATATATGTGATGACAAAGAATGCTTAAATATGAATAATATATGATTTATGGGTAAAAGTGTGATTTTATGATCTTATTTGCATAAATTACCATAAATAAGCAAATGAGTTATTTTTTTCAAAAAATTGAAATTATCATATTATTCTATACACTTCACTTGACATGCGTGCAAATTTTCGCGGAGATCGGCCCTTTCACGGCCGAGATCTTAAGGGGGGCCATAATGCCCCCCCCCCCCCCCGGCCGTACTAAGACCTCAAGTAGCCCGGCCTTTTTAGGGTTAAAGATAAACTTGAGTTCTGGAAGAAGAAAAAAAGGAAATTAATTCTCACAGAATCAAATGAAACTTACACTGAATGTTCAAGATTACAAATAAATGTCATTTGCCAATTAACTTTGGTAGAAAATGTATACTAGCTGAGAAATGAGCATAGAAAGATATAGAAAACAAGGCATACTAGCCCCGACACCAATTTTGTTTAGTCCCATATACATCTTTCTGTGTACAGTACTCGTTATTTTACCAAGACTGGGCCAAATTTATTATGATTTTGATGATTCCAGAACCTTGCAGTAGACACCAATACTTACATGCTACATGATCAACTTTTTTTCCTGATCCATTCCACACCTTTTCTTTCACAATGCAATCGCATAACTGCAGAACTCAACTTTATCTTTAAGCATTTTGGGAGAGCCAAGATATTATGTCAGTCGCTGGCTGCGTCAGAGCTCGAAATTGACACATAAAGGGGCATGTTCCCGTATTCCAGAGGGCGCTCAAAATACGTACGCGCTGGCGGACGACGCTATAGCTGCCTATTGACACCAACTGAGAAGGGTTTGCGCCTGTAGACTACAGATGGAGAGTGACAAGTGTAGATTAATGGCTTGCCTAATCACACTAGCTGACTCTTTTTCTTTATATCATATCCGCGCTAGTTTGGCCAGGAGGAAATAGACATCCGTGCGTGGTCACTGACAGGTGGTTATCTCATCAAATCAGCTCTCAATTAACATTAACAAAGGGGATCATGGGGCACCAACGGGTACCGCTTAGGCATTGTTTGCTTTATAGAGGGCGCAAGTTACTAGAAGTAGTGCAGCCCCGCTTAAAGACCTTCAACACTACTGGGCCAGAAGGGATAAGACCACACAGCGAGGTCACTGACAGGTGGCTATCTCATTAACTCAGCTCTAAACTAACATAATAAAAAGAGGATCATGGGCGACCAACAGGCACCGATAGGGGAAGTTTTCTATATAGAGGGAGCAAGTAGCTACAAGTAGGACAGTGGGGCTTTAAAGCGACACTTTAGCCTACTGTTTATTGCACAACGGTATTTCATTGTCAACTTGCTGAAAATGCATTACCCAATACCTAATTTCCGCTTCGCAGATAGGAGGACTTGATGTGAGAACCAACGGCGCAGCTAGTTACACCACATCACTAACAGTAGTGGTTCGAATACAGTGTAGCTTTAAAGCCCGTCTGCACTAGTTTGGCCAGGGGGGGATTAGGCCTCCCTGCAAGGTCACTGACGGGTGGTTTTCTCATCAAATCAGCTCTCAATTAAAGGGGATCATGGGGGACCAACAGGCACCGAGTAGGCATTGGTTGCTATATAGAAGGCGCAAGAAGCTTTAGGTAGTACTTTAAAGCCACACTGTCCTACTTGTAGCTACTTGCTCCCTCTATATAGAAAACAAGGCTTAATCGGTGACCACTAGTCCCTCATGATCCTCTTTTGCTTACGTTAATTGAGAGCTGAGTTAATGAGATAGCCACCTGTCACAGTGACCTCGCTGGCTCGCTGTGTGGTATAATACCTTCTGGCTGAAGTAGTAAAACCTGCCTTTAAATGATCTTTCTCTTCTTCTCCTTTTCAGCTTCGTTCGTCCCTCTTGGCATGGAGGATGGACGAATCCCGGACGACCAGTTAACGCAGAGCACCTGCTGGAATGAAAACCATTGTGCTTTCCGTGCTCGGCTAAATATTCGCCATGGTAAAGTATTCTCTCTGGAAACGTACCACTTTTTCAGGACGTTGAAAAGAAGTAACCTAAAAATGGACTCTCATGAAGAATTTGACACAGTTTGGGTCAGCAATAATGACCTTCTGCACATGCAATTTGGCAACCCACTGGCTTTCAAATGTTTTTGTAACTATTTGAATTTTTCTCTGTTTGATTTTCTTTTTCTGTTGCAGTTTTACATATATATCAAACAAATTATTGCAAATTGTGTACATGACAAAGGAGTATATGTATAATAAATTAAGTCTTTCTCGTATTATACTACTCAATCTAGGCAAAATATGTGATACTTTTAACAGAATTGAGATGGATGTAAAAAAAAGTTTTTTTTCACGTCATTCTCCATAGAACGTAATAAAAAGAAGCACTGTTCAGTGACCCAAACGTTTTGATATGAGTTGTATTGTTTTTATTATTATTCTCTTCACATTGCTATTATTTCATTCTTATCATTAGATACCCCATTAACTGGTGGATGGGTACCAAAAGATGGCGACATTGCCAAATGGGTGAAGGTTGCCCTTAAAGAGGTCAAATTGATCGGCGGCGTGGTGACCCAGGGACGGGATCAGTTTAACGAATGGACGAAATCATTCAAGGTCGACTTAAGTTTGGACGGATCCGATTGGACGACAGCTAAAGATGCCAGCAACTCAGAGGTTTAAATCATATTTGTTGTTTCTGTAATCATCAATATAATTGACGTGAGGTGTAATATTACTGTTTACCTATTAATAACAGTATTATTATCATAATAATTAATAGTAATAAAAGTAATAGTAGTAGTAGTAGTAGTAGTAGTAGTAGTAGTAGTAGAAGTAGTAATAGTAGTATATTTAGTAGTATTCTTCACTGACATTATTCTCATTATTATATCACTACCACAACGCCTACTACTACTACTACTACTACTACTACTTCTACTACTAATACAACTACTACTACTACTGCTATTA
>JAVYIG010011036.1:0-63963 GCA_035222895.1 Strongylocentrotus droebachiensis
ACAAGGTGTTTTGACCAGTATCTCGGTTGTTATTCAACAGTTTTCTCCCAAATTTTAGTATGTTGTAGCTGAGACTATTTGCTATCTAAATATTTCCTCATTTTTTTTAATCAGTTGTCAGGATCATGCTTATGCTCATCATCATTAACATTATCGTTTTTATCGTCATATAACATTATCATTATCATCATCATCATCACCTTTACTATCATGATCATCACCATGTTCATCATGATCATCATTGTTTACATGTCTATATAACTCTCCCATTCTCAAATCTATCATAAGACTTAGACAGACCACCTTATTCGTCTTCGTGACGAATTAAATTTCTAGTTAGGTGGTCTGTTATCAACAGACCACCTATTGATTTCGTCAGAATTTTCTTTCTTCTTTATTATTTCTTTATTTTTATTTATTTCTTCACATTTTTGTGTGTCGGATAACGTAAGATTGGTTATGTCAATTTCTTTTAATTTTGGCACAGGCATAAGTCATTATCATAAGACGTGACAGAAACATTTTCAAGGTCATTAGAATATCGTGACGTCATCCAGGCGCCATTTTGTGTAATCACATTATCCATCATATCTTCATGATGCGTACTCAAAGTTCATTCATATTCATATCACATATACTTCAGGTCAAGGGTCAACAGGTCATGTCATCAAAGGTCACATAAAGGTCATGACGCGCGCGTATGTGCGCGTCAAAATTTAAAATTGCTCAAAATTACTTAACTATTAAACAAGAGTACGAATCAGGTCATTATAAGTATTTCAAAATTTTCCGTCCGTTCATGTCACCGCGCGCGGTGTGCGCGCTCACAGCGCGCAAAAAAGGTCAAATTCAAAATGTTTGCATGATTTGGATTCCTCTTAACGTAATTGACAATTTACATTAATTTCAGTCACTCTTCATATTTCATAAGGCCGTGAGCGTGCGTCAAAGTTCAAAATCCGCGCGTACTGCTATGGGCAATATAATGCAAATTTGATCAAAAACATGCCATTTTAAAAATCGAAATAGCTCTTCAGATAGTCCGTCGACCCCCAATGTTTATATCATGGTTGGAAAGAGCATGAGTTGGAGATATGATTTCATACCACCCTGACTCGTACAAAGTGAAACAAAATCTTTATATTTGCATCTAAACTAAAGAAAATGTATTTCGTTGATGACGTCATTTTTGTCTTTGTTTAATTGAGATTATCTCACTTATCGGTGATCAATCTTCTCCCAGATTTTGATATGTTGTAGCTGAGATAATTCTCTATCAGAAATATGTTATTTATTTTTCATTTAGATGACGTCATCATAGTTAAATATTCGATTAAAGGCGACAATGCATAATTTGTCATATTTGCGTGTTATGTCTATGGGAGGTCACTTTTTTTCAAAACATGAATCTGCATGACATTGTGTTTTGACCAGTATCTCGGTTTTTATTCAACAGTTTTATCCCAAATTTTAGTATGTTGTCGCTGAGACTATATGTTATCTAGATCATCCCTCATTTTTCCGATAAGATGTCAGAATCACGCTCATGATTATGATCATCATCATTATCATAATGATGATAATCATCCTCATCAACATCATCATGGTCATGATCATCATAATCATTACCATCCAGATCATCATCATCATAATCATCAATGTTTACATGTTTATATAACTTCTCCCTTTTTCAATATAGTAAATATTATAATCTATTATAAGACTTGAAGACAGACCACCTTATTCGTCTTCGTGACGAATTAAATTTCTAGTTTATTATTATTATTATTTATTTATTTATTTTTATTTATTTCTCCACTTTTTTGTGCAACCGATTTCTCAATATCCATCCACCCTATTTCTCTTCATTTTGACACAGTCATAGGTAATCATCATGAGATGTGACAGGAACATTTTCAAGGTCATCAGATTATCGTGACGTCATCCAGGCGCCATTTTGTGAAATCACGTTATCCATCATATCTTCATGATGCATCAGCAAAGGTTATTCATATTCATATCACATATACTTTAGGTCAAGGGTCAACAGGTCATGTCATCAAAGGTCACATAAAGGTCATGACGCGCGCGTACGTGTGCGTCAAAATTTTAAAAAGCTCAAAATCACTTAACTACTAAAGGAGAGTACGAATCAGGTCATTTTAAGCATTTCAAAATTTTCCGTCCGTACATGTCCCCGCGCGCGTTGCACGCGCTCATGACGCGCGGAAAAAGTCAAATTCAAAATGTTTACATGATTTGGATTCCTCTTAACGTAATTGACAATTTACATTAATATCAGTCACTCTTCATATTTAATAAGGCCGTGAGCGTGCGTCAAAGTTCAAAATCCGCGCGTACTGCTATGGGCGATATAATGCAAATTTGATCAAAAACATGCCATTTTAAAAATCGAAATAGCTCTTCAGATAGTCCATTGACCCCCAATTTTCATATCATGGTTGGAAAAAGCATGAGTTGGAGATATGATTTCATACCACCCTGACTCGTACAAAGTGAAACAAAGTCATCATATTGGCATCTAAACTTAAACAAATGTATTTTGTTGATGACGTCATTTTTGTCATTGTTTATTTGAGATTATCTCACTTATCGGTGATCGATCTTCTCCCAGATTTTGATATGTTGTAGCTGAGATACTTCTCTATCAGAAAAATGCCATATATTTTTCATTTGGATGACGTCATTATATTTAAATATTCGATTAAAGGCAACATTGCATAATTTGTCATATTTGCGTGTTATGTCTATGGGAGGTCACTTTTTTCAAAACAAGAATCTGCATGACAATGTGTTTTGACCAGTATCTCGGTTGTTATTCAACAACTTTCTTCCAAATTTTAGTATGTTGTAGCTGAGACTATTTGATATTTAAATATTTCCTCATTTTTTTAATCAGATGTCAGGATCATGCTCATGGTCATCATCATCATTAACATTATCGTTTTTATCATCATATAACATTATCACTATCATCATTATCACCTTTACTATCATGATCATCATCATGTTCATCATGATCATCATTGTTTACATGTCTATATAACTTCTCTCATCCTCAAATCTATCATAAGACTTAGACAGACCACCTTATTCGTCTTCGTGACGAATTAAATTCTAGTTAGGTGGTCTGTTATCAACAGACCACCTATTGATTTCGTCAGAATTTTCTTTCTTCTTTATTATTTCTTTATTTTTATTTATTTCTTCACTTTTTTGTGTGTCGGATAACGTAAGATTGGTTATGTCAATTTCTTTTAATTTTTGGACAGGCATAAGTCATTGTCATAAGACGTGACAGAAACATTTTCAAGGTCATTAGAATATCGTGACGTCATCCAGGCGCCATTTTGTGAAATCACATTATCCATCATATCTTCATGATGCATCAGCAAAGGTCATTCATATTCATATCACATATACTTCAGGTAAAGGGTCAACAGGTCATGTCATCAAAGGTCACATAAAGGTCATGACGCGCGCGTATGTGCGCGTCAAAATTTAGAATTGCTCAAAATCACTAAACTATTAAACGAGAGTACGAATCAGGTCATTTTAAGCATTTCAAAATTTTCCGTCCGTAAGTGTCCCCGCGCGCGGTGTGCGCGCTCACAGCGCCCGGAAAAGGTCAAATTCAAAATGTTTACATGATTTGGTTTCCTCTTAACGTAATTAACAATTTACATTAATTTCAGTCACTCTTCATATTTCATAAGGCCGTGAGCGTGCGTCAAAGTTCAAAATCCGCGCGTACTGCTATGGGCGATATAATGCAAATTTGATCAAAAACATGCCATTTTAAAAATCGAAATAAGTCTTCAGATAGTCCATCGACCCCCAATTTTTATATCATAGTTGGAGAAAGCATGAGTTGGAGATATGATTTCATACCACTCTGACTCGTACAAAGTGAAACAAAGTCTTCATATTGACATCTAAACTCAACAAAATGTATTTTTTTGATGACGTCATTTTTGTCTTTGTTTAATTGAGATTATCTCACTTATCGGTAATCGATTTTCTCCCAGATTTTAATATGTTGTAGCTGAGATAATTTTCTATCAAAAATATATTATTTTTTTTTCATTTAGATGACGTCATCATAGTAAAATATTCGATTAAAGGCGACAATGCATAATTTGTCATATTTGCGTGTTATGTCTATGGGAGGTCACTTTTTTCAAAACATGAATCTGCATGACAAGGTTTTTTGACCAGTATCTCGGTTGTTATTCAACAGTTTTCTCCCAAATTTTAGTATGTTGTAGCTGAGACTATTTGCTATTTAAATATTTCCTTATTTTTTCAATCAGATGTCAGGATCATGCTTGTGCTCATCATCATCATTAACATTATCGTTTTTATCATCATATAACATTATCATTATCATCATCATCACCTTTACTATCATGATCATCATCATGGTCATCATGATCATCATTGTTTACATGTCTATATAACTTCTCCCATTCTCAATTCTATCATAAGACTTAGACAGACCACCTTATTCGTCTTCGTGACGAATTAAATTTCTAGTATTTTAATTGAATTTGTACAAAAACACAATTCAATTAAAATAAATTTGTGACCACTCTTTTGTGTGCACGATTACTCAAAATTGAACCGTCCAATTTCTTTCAAATTTAAGACAGTCATAGGTCATCATCTTAAGACGTGACAGGAACATTTTCAAGTTCATCAACATATCGTGACGTCATCCAGTCGCCATTTTGTGAAGTGCTCTGAGAATCAACTCATGATCATATCTTCATAACCGTAAATCATTTCTCATTCATATTTATAACGATTATGGTCAATATCCGTCCGGTCAACTTAAGGTCAATTAACGCGCGCGTACGCGTCCGTTCGCGCGTCGGTGCGCGCGAAAATAAAAAATGCTCATAATCACTTTTTGATCAAATTAGAGTACGTTTTAGGCCATTTCAAGCATTTCGAGAATTTTGCGTGCGCACACCTTTCCGCGCGCATAAATTTGCGCGCACGTTTTTGTTCGTAATGGTCGAACAGAAACTAAAAACGCCATTTGTTGTCTTACATAGTATTGCCCATTTTTTTCCGAACAATTTGATACCATGTTTATCTCTTTATGACCATTAATAACGAAATGAGCGTCCGTTCAAGATAAATGTCTGTGCGTGCGAGCTCTTTTAATACATAGCATATGGGCAAAAACATGCCTATACGAAATACATTATTAACCGTATAGAACAAATATTATTGCTCGATCTGAAAAGTCAACGGCAAAATGCGTGGGAAAGTAGTGAGCAATAATCGAGCCAGTTGTACATTTCATCGCGCACCAGCTGCTGGTGACCATGACAATGTATATTACGCATATAACAAAATGCGCACTATGAGCGAACTCCATTGTGACGTAACAATCACACCCTAGGCAAACTGATTGCAGTGTATCGAAAATTCGTCAGCATATTTTTGGAAAATTGATTGTATCTCGCTTAATGTTGATCAATTTTCTTCCAAATTTTGATATGTTGTAGCTGAGCTAATTTCCTACAAGAAACAGGCATTTATTTTTCATTTAGATGACGTCATCGTAGTAAAATATTCGATTAAAGGCGACATTGCATAATTTGTCATATTTGCGTGTTATGTCTTTAGGAGGTCACTTTTTTCATGAATCTGCATGACAATATGTTTTGACCAGTATCTCGGTTGTTATTCAACAGTTTTCTCCCAAATTTTAGTATGTTGTACCTGAGACTATATGTACTATATATACTATATCTAAATCACCCCTTATTTTTTCGATAAGATGTCAGGATCATGCTCATGATCATCAATATCATTAACATTATCATTATCATCGTCATCATCGTCATCACCATTACTATCAAGATCATCATCATCATCATCATCGTTTACATGTCTATATAACTTCTACCTTTCTCAATATAGTAAATAGTATAATCTACCATCAGACATGAAGACAGACCACCTTATTCGTCTTCGTGACGAATTAAATTTCTAGTTAGGTGGTCTGTTATCAACAGACCACCTATTGTTTTCGTCAGAATTTTCTTTATTAGGTGGTCTGTTATCAACAGACCACCTATTGATTTCGTCAGAATTTTCTTTATTTATTTATTATTAGGTGGTCTGTTATCAACAGACCACCTATTGATTTCGTCAGAATTTTCTTTATTATTATTATTATTATTTATTTTTATTTCTTCCCGTTTTTTGTGCCCCGGATAACTCAAGTTTGGTTTAGTTAATTTCATTACAATTCGGCACAATTATAGGTCATTGTAATGAGACGTGACATGAACATTTTCAAGGTCATTAGAATATCGTGACGTCATCCAGGCGCCATTTTGTGAAATCACGTTATCCATCATATCTTCATGATGCATAATCAAAGGTCATTCATATTCATATCACATATACTTTAGAGCAAGGGTCAACAGGTCATGTCATCAAAGGTCACATAAAGGTCATGACGCGCGCGTACGTGTGCGTCAAAATTTTAAATAGCTCAAAATCACTTAACTACTAAAGGAGAGTACGAATCAGGTCATTTTAAGCATTTCAAAATTTTCCGTCCGTACATGTCCCCGCGCGCGTTGCGCGCGCTCATGACGCGCGGAAATTGTCAAATTCAAAATGTTTACATGATTTGGATTCCTCTTAACGTAATTGACAATTTACATTAATTTCAGTCACTCTTCATATTTAATAAGGCCGTGAGCGTGCGTCAAAGTTCAAAATCCGCGCGTACTGCTATGGGCAATATAATGCAAATTTGATCAAAAACATGCCATTTTAAAAATCGAAATAGCTCTTCAGATAGTCCATTGACCCCCAATTTTTATATCATGGTTGGAGAAAGCATGAGTTGGAGATATGATTTCATACCACACTGACTCGTACAAAGTGAAACAAAATCTTCATATTTGCATCTAAACTAAAGAAAATGTATTTTGTTGATGACGTCATTTTTGTCTTTGTTTAAGTGAGATTATCTCGCTTGTCAGTGATCGATTTTCTCCCAGATTTCGATATGTTGTAGCTGAGCTAATTCTCTATCAGAAATATGCCATTTATTTTTCATTTCGATGACGTCATCATAGTTAAATATTCCATTAAAGGCGACAATGCATAATTTGTCATATTTGCGTGTTATGTCTATGGGAGGTCACTTTTTTCAAAACATGAATCTGCATGACAAGGTGTTTTGACCAGTATCTCGGTTGTTATTCAACAGTTTTCTCCCAAATTTGAGTATGTTGTAGCTGAGACTATTTGCTATCTAAATATTTCCTTATTTTTTCAATCAGATGTCAGGATCATGCTTATGCTCATCATCATCATTAACATTATCGTTTTTATCATCATATAACATTATCATTATCATCATCATCATCACCTTTACTATCATGATCATCATCATGGTCATCATGATCATCATTGTTTACATGTCTATATAACTTCTCCCATTCTCAATTCTATCATAAGACTTAGACAGACCACCTTATTCGTCTTCGTGACGAATTAAATTTCTAGTTATTATTATTATTATTATTATTTATTTTTATTTCTTCCCGTTTTTTGTTCCTAGGATAACTCAAGTTTGATTTAGTCAATTTAATTCAATTTTAGCACAGTCATAGGTCATTGTCATGACACGTGACAGGAACATTTTCAAGGTCATCATGTCATCGTGACGTCATCCAGGCGCCATTTTGTGAAATCACATTATCCATCATATCTTCATGATGCATCAGCAAAGGTCATTCGTATTCATATCACATATACTTCAGGTCAAGGGTCAACAGGTCAAGTCATCAAAGGTCACATAAAGGTCATGACGCGCACGTACGCGCGCGTCAAAATTTTAAAATACTCAAAATCACTTAACTATTAAAGGAGAGTACGAATCAGGTCATTTGAAGCATTTCAAAATTTTCCGTCTGTAAGTGTCCCCGCGCGCGGTGTGCGCGCTCACGGCGCGCGGAAAAGGTCAAATTCAAAATGTTTACATGATTTGGATTCCTCTTAACGTAAATAACAATTATTATTAATTTCAGTCACTCTTCATATTTCATAAGGCCGTGAGCGTGCGTCAAAGTTCAAAATCCGCGTGTGCTGCTATGGGCAATATAATGCAAATTTGATCAAAAACATGCCATTTTAAAAATCGAAATAGCTCTTCAGATAGTCCATTGACCCCCAATTTTTATATCATGGTTGGAGAAATCATGAGTTGTAGATATGATTTCATACCACCCTGACTCGTACAAAGTGAAACAAAGTCATCATATTGGCATCTAAACTCAAACAAATGTATTTTGTTGATGACGTCATTTTTGTCTTTGTTTAATTGAGATTATCTCACTTATCGGTGATCAACTTTCTCCCAGATTTCGATATGTAGTAGCTGAGATAATTTTCTATCAAAAATATGTCATTTATTTTTCATTTAGATGACGTCATCATAGTAAAATATTCGATTAAAGGCGACAATGCATAATTTGTCATATTTGCGTGTTATGTCTATGGGAGGTCACTTTTTTCAAAACATGAATCTGCATGACAAGGTGTTTTGACCAGTATCTCGGTTGTTATTCAACAGTTTTCTCCCAAATTTTAGTATGTTGTAGCTGAGACTATTTGCTATTTAATTATTTCCTTATTTTTTCAATCAGATGTCAGGATCATGCTTGTGCTTATCATCATCATTAACATTATCGTTTTTATCATCATATAACATTATCATTATCATCATCATCATCACCTTTACTATCATGATCATCATCATAGTCATCATGATCATCATTGTTTACATGTCTATATAACTTCTCCCATTCTCAATTCTATCATAAGACTTAGACAGACCACCTTATTCGTCTTCGTGACGAATTAAATTTCTAGTTAGGTGGTCTGTTATCAACAGACCACCTATTGATTTCGTCAGAATTTTCTTTATTATTATTATTATTATTATTTATTTTTATTTCTTCCCGTTTTTTGTGCCCCGGATAACTCAAGTTTGGTTTAGTTAATTTCAATAAATTTCGGCACAATCATAGTTCATTGTCATGAGACATGACATGAACATTTTCAAGGTCATTAGGTTATCGTGACGTCATCCATGCGCCATTTTGTGATATCACGTTTTCCATCATATCTTCATGATGCATACTCAAAGTTCATTCATATTCATATCACATATACTTCAGGTCAAGGGTCAACAGGTCATGTCATCAAAGGTCACATAAAGGTCATGACGCGCGCGTATGTGCGCGTCAAAATTTAAAATTGCTCAAAATCACTAAACTATTAAAGGAGAGTACGAATCAGGTCATTTTAAGCATTTCAAAATTTTCCGTCCGTAAGTGTCCCCGCGCGCGGTGTGCGCGCTCACAGCGCGCGGAAAAGGTCAAATTCAAAATGTTTACATGATTTGAATTCCTCTTAACGTAATTGACAATTTACATTAATTTCAGTCACTCTTCATATTTCATAAGGCCGTGAGCGTGCGTCAAAGTTCAAAATCCGCGCGTACTGCTATGGGCAATATAGTGCAAATTTGATCAAAAACATGCCATTTTAAAAATCGAAATAGCTCTTCAGATAGTCCATTGACCCCCAATTTTTATATCATGGTTGGAGAAAGCATGAGTTGGAGATATGATTTCATACCACCCTGACTCGTACAAAGTGAAATAAAGTCATCATATTTGCATCTAAACTCAAACAAATGTATTTTGTTGATGACGTCATTTTTGTCTTTGTTTAATTGAGATTATCTCACTTATCGGGGATCAATTTTCTCCCAGATTTTGATATGTTGTAGCTAAGATAATTCTCTACTAAAAATATGCCATTTATTTTTTATTTCGATGACGTCATCATTGTGAAATATTCGATTAAAGGCGACAGTGCATAATTTGTCATATTTGCGTGTTATGTCTATGGGAGGTCACTTTTTTCAAAACATGAATCTGCATGACAAGGTGTTTTGAACAGTATCTCGGTTATTATTCAACAGTTTTCTCCCAAATTTTAGTATGTTGTAGCTGAGACTATTTGCTATTTAAATATTTCCTTATTTTTTCAATCAGATGTCAGGATCATGCTTGTGCTCATCATCATCATTAACATTATCGTTTTTATCATCATATAACATTATCATTATCATCATCATCACCTTTACTATCATGATCATCATCATGGTCATCATGATCATCATTGTTTACATGTCTATATAACTTCTCCCATTCTCATTTCTATCATAAGACTTAGACAGACCACCTTATTCGTCTTCGTGACGAATTAAATTTCTAGTATTTTAATTGAATTTGTACAAAAACACAATTCAATTAAAATAAATCTGTGACCACTTTTTTGTTCCCACGATTACTCAAAATTGAACCGTGCAAATTCAATTAAATTTGACACAGTCATAGGTCATCGTCTTAAGACGTGACAGGAACATTTTGAAGTTCATTTAAATATCGTGACGTCATCCAGGCGCCATTTTGTGAAGTGCTCTGAGAATCAACTCATGATCATATCTTCATAACCGTAAATCATTTCTCATTCATATTTATAACGATTATGGTCAATATCCGTCCGGTCAACTTAAGGTCAATTAACGCGCGCGTACGCGTCCGTTCGCGCGTCGGTGCGCGCGAAAATAAAAAATGCTCATAATCACTTTTTGATCCAATTAGAGTACGTTTTAGGCCATTTCAAGCATTTCGAGAATTTTGCGTGCGCACACCTTTCCGCGCGCATAAATTTGCGCGCACGTTTTTGTTCGTAATGGTCGAACGCAACCTAGAAACGCCATTTGTTGTCTTACATAGTATTGCCCATTTTTTTCCGAACAATTTGATACCATGTTTATCTCTTTATGACCATTAATAACGAAATGAGCGTCCGTTCAAGGTAAATGTCTGTGCGCGCGAGCTCTTTTAATACATAGCATATGGGCAAAAACATGCCTATACGAAATACATTATTAACCGTATAGAACAAATATTAATGCTCGATCTGAAAAGTCAACGGCAAAATGCGTGGGAAAGTAGTGAGCAATAATCGAGCCAGTTGTACATTTCATCGCGCACCAGCTGCTGGTGACCATGACAATGTATATTACGCATATAACAAAATGCGCACTATGAGCGAACTCCATTGTGACGTAACAATCACACCCTAGGCATACTGTTTGCAGTGTATCTCTGTTAATGTTGATCATTTTTCTTCCAAATTTTGATATGTTTTAGCTGAGACAATTTTCAAGAAATGCCGTCGCTACGATTTTTCATTTTGACATAAGCATCATGGCGTATTTTTGCGATTAAAGGAGGCATGTCAATATTTCACATTTTGCGTGTATTCTCTATGGGACATGACTTTTTCTCAAATCTGGATTCTACATTCCTGTCTTTTGCGAGCAATATCGCCGTTTTTTTCGCTTGGTTTTCGTTGATTTTTTAGTATATTGTAGCTGAGACTATATGCTATCTAAATATTTCCTCACTTTTTTCAATCAGATGTCAGGATCACGCTTATGATCATGATCATCATCATCATAATGATGATAATCATCCCCATCAAAATCTTCATGATCATGATTATCATCATCAATATCATTATCATCGTCATCATCATTATCATTATCATAATGATGATAATCATCCTCATCAACATCATCATGATCATTATTATCATTATCATGATTATCATTATCGTCATCATGACAATAATGATAATCATGATTAAGTAGTTTTTTTTCAATACTTTGTGTCGTATTCATTAGGCCTACTTATTTTAATATTTTTTTGCATTAAATTTGGTCATGATCATTATGAATCATCATGATAATTTCTCAATATTTCGTTCATCAGTTCAGCACATCAGTTTAGTTCAGTTCATCAGTTCATCCCTTTAGCTCATCAATTCAGTTCATTTCACGACAGTTCAATCTATCACTTCATCAGTTCATTAGTACTTCATTCATCAATTCATATCTCAATACATCATTTTACATTAACATCATTTTATTGGTTAATTGAATTGAAGATGAGCATGATCATAAGAATTGAAGACAGACCACCTAATTCGTCCCCATGACGAATTAAATTTCTAGTTAGGTGGTCTGTCAACGACAGACTACCTATTGATTTCGTCAGAATTTTCTTTATTATTATTATTATTATTATTTATTTTTATTTCTTCCCGTTTTTTGTTCCTAGGATAACTCACGTTCGGTTTCGTCAATTTCATTCAATTTTGTGACAGTCATAGGTCATTGTCATGAGAAGTGACAGGAACATTTTCAAGGTCATCAGGCCATCGTGACGTCATCCAGGCGCCATTTTGTGAAATCACGTTATCCATCATATCTTCATGATGCATCAGCAAAGGTCATTCATATTCATATCACATATATTTCAGGTCAAAGGTCAACAGGTCATGTCATCAAAAGTCACATAAAGGTCATGACGCGCGCGTACGTGCGCGTCAAAATTTTAAAAAGCTCAAAATCACTTAACTACTAAAGGAGAGTACGAATCAGGTCATTTTAAGCATTTCAAAATTTTCCGTCCGTACATGTCCCCGCGCGCGGTGCGCGCGCTCATGACGCGCAGAAAAAGTCAAATTCAAAATGTTTACATGATTTGGATTCCTCTCAACGTAATTGACAATTTACATTAATTTCAGTCACTCTTCATATTTAATAAGGCCGTGAGCGTGCGTCAAAGTTCAAAATCCGCGCGTACTGCTATGGGCAATATAATGCAAATTTGATCAAAAACATGCCATTTTAAAAATCGAAATAGCTCTTCAGATAGTCCATTGACCCCCAATTTTTATATCATGGTTGGAGAAAGCATGAGTTGGAGATATGATTTCATACCACCCTGACTCTTTCAAAGTGAAATAAAGTCATCATATTGGCATCTAAACTCAAACAAATGTATTTTCTTGATGACGTCATTTTTGTCTTTGTTTATTTGAGATTATCTCACTTATCGGTGATCGATCTTCTCCCAGATTTTGATATGTTGTAGCTGAGATAATTCTCTATCAGAAATATGCCATTTATTTTTCATTTAGATGACGTCATCATAGTTAAATATTTGATTAAAGGCGACAATGCATAATTTGTCATTTTTGCGTGTTATGTCTATGGGAGGTCACTCTTTTCTAAACATGAATCTGCATGACAATGTGTTTTGACCAGTATCTCGGTTGTTATTCAACAGTTTTCTCCCAAATTTTAGTATGTTGTCGCTGAGACTATATGTTATCTAAATCACCCCTCATTTTTTCGATCAGATGTCAGAATCACGCGCATGATCATGATCATCATCATTATCATAATGATGATAATCATCCTCATCAACATCATCATGATCATGATCATCATAATCATTACTATAAAGATCATCAGCATCATAATCATCATTATGTACTTGTCTATATAACTTCTCCCTTTTTCAATATAGTAAATATTATAATCTATTATAAGACTTGAAGACAGACCACCTTATTCGTCTTCGTGACGAATTAAATTTCTAGTATTTTAATTGAATTTGTACAAAAACACAATTCAATTAAAATAAATCTGTGACCACTTTTTTGTTCCCACGATTACTCAAAATTGAACCGTGCAAATTCAATTAAATTTGACACAGTCATAGGTCATCGTCTTAAGACGTGACAGGAACATTTTCAAGTTCATTTAAATATCGTGACGTCATCCAGGCGCCATTTTGTGAAGTGCTCTGAGAATCAACTCATGATCATATCTTCATAACCGTAAATCATTTATCATTCATATTTATAACGATTAAGGTCAATATCCATCCGGTCAACTTAAGGTCAAAAAACGCGCGCGTACGCGTCCGTCCGCACGTTGGTGCGCGCAAAATTAAAAAATGCTCATAATCACTTTTTGATCAAATTAGAGTACGTTTTAGGCCATTTCAAGCATTTCGAAAATTTTGCGTAGGCACACCTTTGCGCGCGCATAAATTTGCGCGCGCGTTTGTGTTCGTAATGGTCTTACGCAACCTAGAATCGCCTTTTTTGTCTATCATAGTATTGCCCATTTTATTCCGAACAATTTGATACCATGTTTATCTCTTTATGACCATTAATAATGAAATGAGCGTCAGTTTAAGGTAAATGTCTGTGCGTGCGAGCTCTTGTAATACATAGCATATATGGGCAAAAACGTGCCTATACGAAATACATTATTAACTGTATAGAAAATATATTATTGCTCGATCTGAAAAGTCAACGGCAAAATGCGTGTGAAACTAGTGAGCAATAATTGACCCAGTTGTACATTTCATCGCGCACCAGCTGCTGGTGACAATCACAATGTATATTACGTGAATAACAAAATGCGCACTATGCCCGAACTCCATTGTGACGTAACAATCACACCCTAGGCAAACTGATTGCAGTGTATCGAAAATTCGTCAGCATATTTTTGGAAAATTGATTGTATCTCGCTTAATGTTGATCAATTTTCTTCCAAATTTTGATATGTTGTAGCTGAGCTAATTTTCTACCAGAAACAGGCATTTATTTTTCATTTAGATGACGTCATCGTAGTAAAATATTCGATTAAAGGCGAGATTGCATAATTTGTCATATTTGCGTGTTATGTCTATAGGAGGTCACTTTTTTCATGAATCTGCATGACAATATGTTTTGACTAGTATCTCGGTTGTTATTCAACAGTTTTCTCCCAAATTTTAGTATGTTGTAGCTGAGACTATATGTTATCTAAATCACCCCTTATTTTTTCGATAAGATGTCAGGATCATGCTCATGATCATCAATATCATTAACATTATCATTATCATCGTCATCATCGTCATCACCATTACTATCAAGATCATCATCATCATTGTTTACATGTCTATATAACTTCTACCTTTCTCAATATAGTAAATAGTATAATCTACCATCAGACATGAAGACAGACCACCTTATTCGTCTTCGTGACGAATTAAATTTCTAGTTAGGTGGTCTGTCAACGACAGACCACCTATTGATTTCGTCTTCGTGACGAATTAAATTTCTAGTTAGGTGGTCTGTCAACGACAGACCACCTATTGATTTCGTCAGAATTTTCTTTATTTATTAGGTGGTCTGTCAACGACAGACCACCTATTGATTTCGTCAGAATTTTCTTTATTTATTATTATTATTTATTTTTATTTCTTCCCGTTTTTTGTTCCTAGGATAACTCAAGTTCGGTTAAGTCAATTTGATTCAATTTTGGCACAGTCATAGGTCATTATCATGAGACGTGACAGGAACATTTTCAAGGTCATCAAGTTATCGTGACGTCATCCAGGCGCCATTTTGTGAAATCACATTATCCATCATATCTTCATGAAACATCAGCAAAGGTCATTCATATTCATATCACATATACTTCAGGTCAAGGGTCAACAGGTCAAGTCATCAAAGGTCACATAAAGGTCATGACGCGCACGTACGCGCGCGTCAAAATTTTAAAATGCTCAAAATCACTTAACTATTAAAGGAGAGTACGAATCAGGTCATTTGAAGCATTTCAAAATTTTCCGTCCGTAAGTGTCCCCGCGCGCGGTGTGCGCGCTCACGGCGCGCGGAAAAGGTCAAATTCAAAATGTTTACATGATTTGGATTCCTCTTAACGTAAATAACAATTATTATTAATTTCAGTCACTCTTCATATTTCATAAGGCCGTGAGCGTGCGTCAAAGTTCAAAATCCGCGTGTGCTGCTATGGGCAATATAATGCAAATTTGATCAAAAACATGCCATTTTAAAAATCGAAATAGCTCTTCAGATAGTCCATTGACCCCCAATTTTTATATCATGGTTGGAGAAAGCATGAGTTGGAGATATGATTTCATACCACCCTGACTCGTACAAAGTGTAACAAAGTCTTCATATTGACATGTAAACTCAACAAAATGTATTTTTTTGATGACGTCATTTTTGTCTTTGTTTATTTGAGATTATCTCACTTATCGGTGATCGATCTTCTCCCAGATTTTGATATGTTGTAGCTGAGATAATTCTCTATCAGAAATATGTCATTTATTTTTCATTTAGATGACGTCATCATAGTTAAATATTTGATTAAATGCGACAATGCTTAATTTGTCATATTTGCGTGTTATGTCTATGGGAGGTCACTTTTTTCAAAACATGAATCTGCATGACAATGTGTTTTGACCAGTATCTCGGTTGTTATTCAACAGTTTTCACCCAAATTTTAGTATGTTGTAGCTGAGACTATTTGCTATCTAAATATTTCCTCATTTTTTCAATCAGATGTCAGGATCATGCTTATGCTCATCATCATCATTAACATTATCGTTTTTATCATCATATAACATTATCATTATCATCATCATCACCTTTACTACCATGATCATCATCATGGTCATCATGATCATCATTGTTTACATGTCTATATAACTTCTCTCATTCTCAATTCTATCATAAGACTTAGACAGACCACCTTATTCGTCTTCGTGACGAATTACATTTCTAGTTTATTATTATTATTATTATTATTTATTTTTATTTCTTCCCGTTTTTTGTTCCTAGGATAACTCAAGTTCGGTTAAGTCAATTTGATTCAATTTTGGCACAGTCATAGGTCATTATCATGAGACGTGACAGGAACATTTTCAAGGTCATTAGAATATCGTGACGTCATCCAGGCGCCATTTTGTGAAATCACATTATCCATCATATCTTCATGAAACATCAGCAAAGGTCATTCATATTCATATCACATATACTTCAGGTCAAGGGTCAACAGGTCAAGTCATCAAAGGTCACATAAAGGTCATGACGCGCACGTACGCGCGCGTCAAAATTTTAAAATGCTCAAAATCACTTAACTATTAAAGGAGAGTACGAATCAGGTCATTTGAAGCATTTCAAAATTTTCCGTCCGTAAGTGTCCCCGCGCGCGGTGTGCGCGCTCACGGCGCGCGGAAAAGGTCAAATGCAAAATGTTTACATGATTTGGATTCCTCTTAACGTAAATAACAATTATTATTAATTTCAGTCACTCTTCATATTTCATAAGGCCGTGAGCGTGCGTCAAAGTTCAAAATCCGCGTGTGCTGCTATGGGCAATATAATGCAAATTTGATCAAAAACATGCCATTTTAAAAATCGAAATAGCTCTTCAGATAGTCCATTGACCCCCAATTTTTATATCATGGTTGGAGAAAGCATGAGTTGGAGATATGATTTCATACCACCCTGACTCGTACAAAGTGTAACAAAGTCTTCATATTGACATGTAAACTCAACAAAATGTATTTTTTTGATGACGTCATTTTTGTCTTTGTTTAATTGAGATTATCTCACTTATCGGTAATCGATTTTCTCCCAGATTTTAATATGTTGTAGCTGAGATAATTCTCTATCAAAAATATACCATTTATTTTTCATTTTGATGACGTTATTATAGTTAAATATTCGATTAAAGGCGATAATGCATAATTTGTCATATTTGCGTGTTATGTCTATGGGAGGTCACTTTTTTCAAAACCTGAATCTGCATGACAATGTGTTTTGACCAGTATCTCGGTTGTTATTCAACAGTTTTCTCCCAAATTTTAGTATGTTGTAGCTGAGACTATTTGCTATTTAATTATTTCCTTATTTTTTCAATCAGATGTCAGGATCATGCTTGTGCTTATCATCATCATTAACATTATCGTTTTTATCATCATATAACATTATCATTATCATCATCATCACCTTTACTATCATGATCATCATCATAGTCATCATGATCATCATTGTTTACATGTCTATATAACTTCTCCCATTCTCAATTCTATCATAAGACTTAGACAGACCACCTTATTCGTCTTCGTGACGAATTAAATTTCTAGTTAGGTGGTCTGTTATCAACAGACCACCTATTGATTTCGTCAGAATTTTCTTTCTTTATTTATTATTATTTATTATTTATTTTTATTTATTTAGCCACTTTTTTGTGTATCCGATTTCTCAATATCCATCCACCCAATTTCTCTCAATTTTGACACAGTCATAGGTCATCATCATGAGACGTGACAGGAAACTTTTCAAGTTCATCAGATTATCGTGACGTCATCCAGGCGCCATTTTGTGAAAATCCACTCATGTTCATATCTCCATAACGGATATTCATTGCTCATTCATATTTATCATGATTAAGGTCAATATCCGTCCGGTTAATTAAAGGTCAATTAACGCGCACGTACGCGTCCGTCCGCGCGTCGGTGCGCGCACAAAAATTTAAAATGCTCAAAATCACTTTTTGATCAAATTAGAGTACGAATCAGGTCATTTGAAGCATTTCAAAAAATTTCGTCCGTACTTGTCCCCGCGCGCGGTGTGCGCGCTCACAGCGCGCGAAAATGGTCAAATTCAAAATGTTTACAAGATTTGGATTCCTCTTAACGTAATTGACAATTTATATTAATTTCAGTCACTCTTCATATTTCATAAGGCCGTGAGCGTGCGTCAAAGTTCAAAATCCGCGCGTGCTGCTATGGGCAATATAATGCAAATTTGATCAAAAACATGCCTTTTTAAAAATCGAAATAGCTCTTCAGATAGTCCATCGACCCCCAATTTTTATATCATGGTTGGAGAAAGCATGAGTTGGAGATATGATTTCATACCACCCTGACTCGTACAAAGTGAAACAAAGTAATCATATTGGCATCTAAACTTAAACAAATGTATTTTGTTGATGACGTCATTTTTGTCTTTGTTTAATTGAAATTATCTCACTTATCGGTGATCGATTTTCTCCCAGATTTTGATATGTTGTAGCTGAGATAATTCTCTATCAGAAATATTTCATTTTATTTTCCATTAGATGACGTCATCATAGTAAAATATTCGATTAAAGGCGACAATGCATAATTTGTCATATTTGCGTGTTATGTCTATGGGAGGTCACTTATTTCAAAACATGTATCTGCATGACAATGTGTTTTGACCAGTATCTCGGTTGTTATTCAACAGTTTTCTCCCAAATTTTAGTATGTTGTCGCTGAGACTATATGTCATCTAAATCATTCCTCATTTTTCCGATAAGATGTCAGAATCACGCTTATGATCGTGATCATCATCCTCATCAACATCATCATGATCATCATCATCATAATCATTACTATCAAGATCATCATCATAATCATCATTGTGTACATGTCTATATAACTTATCCCTTTTTCAATATAGTAAATATTACAATCTATTATAAGACTTAAAGACAGACCACCTTATTCGTCTTCGTGACGAATTACATTTCTAGTTAGGTGGTCTGTTATCAACAGACCACCTATTGATTTCGTCAGAATTTTCTTTCTTTATTTATTATTTATTATTTATTTTTATTTATTTAGCCACTTTTTTGTGTATCCGATTTCTCAATATCCATCCACCCAATTTCTCTCAATTTTGACACAGTCATAGGTCATCATCATGAGACGTGACAGGAAACTTTTAAAGTTCATCAGATTATCGTGACGTCATCCAGGCGCCATTTTGTGAAAATCCACTCATGTTCATATCTCCATAACGGATATTCATTGCTCATTCATATTCATATCACATATACTTTAGGTCAAGGGTCAACAGGTCATGTCATCAAAGGTCACTTAAAGGTCATGACGCGCGCGTATGTGCGCGTCAAAATTTAAAATTGCTCAAAATCACTAAACTATTAAACGAGAGTACGAATCAGGTCATTTTAAGCATTTCAAAATTTTCCGTCCGTAAGTGTCCCCGCGCGCGGTGTGCGCGCTCACAGCGCGCGGAAATGGTCAAATTCAAAATGTTTACATGATTTGGATTCCTCTTAACGTAATTGACAAGTTACATTAATTTCAGTCACTCTTTATATTTCATAAGGCCGTGAGCGTGCGTCAAAGTTCAAAATCCGCGCGTGCTGCTATGGGCAATATAATGCAAATTTGATCAAAAACATGCCATTTTAAAAATCGAAATAGCTCTTCAGATAGTCCATCGACCCCCAATTTTTATATCATGGTTGGAAAAAGCATGAGTTGTAGATATGATTTCATGTCTCATTTGACCCTCAATTAACTCATGACGTCATCATAATGGCCTCCAAACTCAAAATTTCAATTTGCATATTATGACGTCAGCATATTTTTGTAAAATTGATTGTATCTCTGTAAATATTGATTAATTTTTTTCCACATTTTGATATGTTCTACCTGATAATATTGTCTACAAATGCAGTCGCCACGATATTTCATTTTGACAAGGGCATCATGGCGTATTTTTGCGATTAAAGCAGGCATGTCAATTTTTCACATTTTGCGTGTATTCTCTATGAGACATGACTTTTTCTCAAAACTAGATTCTACATTCTCGTCTTTCGCGAGCAATATCTCCATCGTTTTATCTTTGTTTATGCTGAGCTTTGAGTATGATGTAGCTGAGAGAATAAGCTATCACAAATGTGCCCTTTATTTTTCGATCAGATGCCGGGATCATGCTCATATTTCACTTATAAAGTGGGATTTGTGAATTCTATTTTCCGTTTACGTGTAATCTCTGTTGTTTTGGCATATCGGTAACGCACTTGACTTCCGACCTCGAGGTCCCTGGTTCGAGTCCGGGAGTCTCCAACAATTTTTTTTTTTTTTTTTCTTTTTTGACTTTTTAATGATCATAAAATTGAAAACAGACCACCTAATTCGTCCCCATGACGAATTAAATTTCTAGTATTTTAATTGAATTTGTACAAAAACACAATTCAATTAAAATAAATTTGTGACCACTCTTTTGTGTGCACGATTACTCAAAATTGAACCGTACAATTTCTTTCAAATTTAACACAGTCATAGGTCATCATCTTAAGACGTGACAGGAACATTTTCAAGTTCATCAAAATATCGTGACGTCATCCAGGCGCCATTTTGTGAAGTGCTCTGAGAATCAACTCATGATCATATCTTCATAACCGTAAATCAATTCTTATTCATATTTATAACGATTATGGTCAATATCAATCCGGTCAACTTAAGGTCAATAAACGCGCGCGTGCGCGTCCGTCCGCGCGTCGGTGCGCGCAAAAATAAAAAATGCTCATAATCACTTTTTGATCAAATTAGAGTACGTTTTAGGCCATTTCAAGCATTTCAAGAATTTTGCGTGCGCACACCTTTCCGCGCGCATAAATTTGCGCGCACGTTTTTGTTCGTAATGGTCGAACGCAACCTAAAAACGCCATTTGTTGTCTTACATAGTATTTCCCATTTTTTTCCGAACAATTTGATACCATGTTTATCTCTTTATGACCATTAATAACGAAATGAGCGTCCGTTCAAGGTAAATGTCTGTGCGTGCGAGCTCTTGTAATACATAGCATATATGGTCAAAACATGCTTATAGATACGAAATACATTATAGCTCTTTATGATGCAAGTTGACCCCACAATTTTTTGCGTGTCAAACTCGTGAGAAATAATCGAGCCAGTTGTAAATAACATCGCGCACCAGCTGCTGGTGACAATGACAATGTATATTACGCTTAGAACAAAATGCGCACCATGCACGAACTCTATTGTGACGTCACAATCAGACCCTTTGCACACTGTTTGCAGTGTATCGAAAATTCGTCAAGCACTGGATGCACAGTGCTTGTTTGACGATGTTTTTCTAACTTCTAATGCTAGGAAATCCTGTGGAGTGTAGGCTACATAATTTATAAGATAGTAATTTAAAATTGATAAGATAGTATAAGATAGTAAGAGTTTCTTGTTTGCTCTAGATATCTGATGTGGTTAATAATAGTAATATTTACTGCCTAATTCAGGGCAATACGACTTGCCATATATCATCATCACCTTCGGTTCGGGCGATATACGTCGTATTGCCCAGAAGTCAGTCAATATTACTTAATTATGCATCATCATGATAATTGCTCAATATTTCGTTCATCAGTTCAGCTCATCAGTTTAGTTCAGTACATCAGTTCATCCGTTTAGCTCATCAATTCAGTTCATTTTACATCAGTTCAATTTATTAGTTCATCAGTTTATCAGTACTTCATTCATCAATTCATATCTTAATACAATAAATGCATCATTTTACATTAACATCAGTTTATTGGGTAATTCAATTGAAGATGAGCATGATCATAAGAATCGAAGACAGACCACCTAATTCGTCCCCATGACGAATTAAATTTCTAGTATTTTAATTGAATTTGTACAAAAACACAATTCAATTAAAATAAATTTGTGACCACTCTTTTGTGTGCACAATTACTCAAAATTGAACCGTCCAATTTCTTTCAAATTTAACACAGTCATAGGTCATCATCTTAAGACGTGACAGAAACATTTTCAAGTTCATCAACATATCGTGACGTCATCCAGGCGCCATTTTGTGAAGTGCTCTGAGAATCAACTCATTATCATATCTTCATAACCGTAAATCATTTCTCATTCATATTTATAACAATTATGGTCAATATCCGTCCGGTCAACTTAAGGTCAATTAACGCGCGCGTACGCGTCCGTCCGCGCGTAGGTGCGCACAAAAATAAAAAATGCTCATAATCACTTTTTGATCAAATTAGAGTACGTTTTAGGCCATTTCAAGCATTTCGAAAATTTCGAAAATTTTCGCAAGCATAAATTTGCGCGCACGTTTGTGTTCGTAATGGTCGTACGCAACAGAGAATTGCCTTTTTTTGTCTATCATAGTATTGCCCAATTTATTCCAAAAAATTTGATACCATGTTTATCTCTTTATGACCATTAATAACGAAATGAGCGTCCGTTCAAGGTAAAGTCCGTTCGAACCCTCAATTAACTCATGACGTCATCATGATTGCCTCCGTTCAAGGTAAATGTCCGTGCGTGCGAGCTCTTGTAATACATAGCATATGGGCAAAAACAAGCCTATACAAAATCCATTGTAGCTTTTCAGAATGGATATATACTCCCAATTCTTTTTCATATTTGGATAGATTATGAGTCGGAGATATGATTTCATGTCTCATTTGACACTCAATTAACTCATGACGTCATCATAATGGCCTCCGAACTCAAAATTTCAATTTGCATATTATGACGTCAGCATATTTTTGGAAAATTGATTGTATCTCTGTAAATATTGATCAATTTTCATCCAAATTTTGATATGTTCTAGCTGAGACAAATCTCTACAAATAAAGTCACGACGTATTTTTCATTTTGACAATGGCATCATGGCGTATTTTTGTGATTAAAGGAGGCATGTCAATTTTCACATTTTGCGTGTATTCTCTACGGGACATGACTTTTTCTCAAAACTGGATTCTACATTCTTGTCTTTCTCGAGCAATATCTCCGTCGTTTTACCTTCGTTTACGCTGAGCTTTGAGTATGTTGTAGCTGAGATAATGAGCTACAATAAGTGTGCCTTTTTTTTGATCAGATGCCGGTATCTTGCTCATATTTCACTTACAAAGTGGGATTTGAGAATTGTATTTTCCGTTTCCGTGTAATCTCTATGGGAAATATTTTGGTATATCGGTAACGCACTTGACTTCCGACCTCGAGGTCCCTGGATCGAGTCCGGGCGTCTCCAACAATTTTTTTTCATCAATTTTTTAACTTTTTGACGTGTCAATGATCATGAAAATTGAAGACAGACCACCTAATTCGTCCCCATGACGAATTAAATTTCTAGTTAGGTGGTCTGTTATCAACAGACCACCTATTGATTTCGTCAGAATTTTCTTTATTATTATTTATTTTTATTTCTTCCCGTTTTTTGTTCCTAGGATAACTCAAGTTCGGTTTAGTCAATTTGATTCAATTTTGGCACAGTCATAGGTCATTATCATGAGACGTGACACGAACATTTTCAAGGTCATTAGATTATCGTGACGTCATCCAGGCGCCATTTTGTGAAATCACGTTATCCATCATATCTTCATGATGCATCAGCAAAGGTTATTCATATTCATATCACATATACTTTAGGTCAAGGGTCAACAGGTCATGTCATCAAAGGTCACATGAAGGTCATGACGCGCGCGTACGTGTGCGTCAAAATTTTAAAAAGCTCAAAATCACTTAACTACTAAAGGAGAGTACGAATCAGGTCATTTTAAGCATTTCAAAATTTTCCGTCCGTACATGTCCCCGCGCGCGTTGCGCGCGCTCATGACGCGCGGAAAAGGTCAAATTCAAAATGTTTACATGATTTGGATTCCTCTTAACGTAATTGACAATTTACATTAATTTCAGTCACTCTTCATATTTCATAAGGCCGTGAGCGTGCGTCAAAGTTCAAAATCCGCGCGTACTGCTATGGGCGATATAATGCAAATTTGATCAAAAACATGCCATTTTAAAAATCGAAATAGCTCTTCAGATAGTCCGTCGACCCCCAATTTTTATATCATGGTTGGAAAGAGCATGAGTTGGAGATATGATTTCATACTACCTTGACTCGTACAAAGTGAAACAAAATCTTCATATTTGCATCTAAACTAAAGAAAATGTATTTTGTTGATGACGTCATTTTTGTCTTTGTTTAGTTGAGATTATCTCGCTTATCAGTGATCGATTTTCTCCCAGATTTCGATATGTTGTAGCTGAGCTAATTCTCTACCAAAAATATGACATTTATTTTTCATTTTGATGACGTCATCATAGTGAAATATTCGATTAAAGGCGACAATGCATAATTTGTCATATTTGCGTGTTATGTCTATGGGAGGTCACTTTTTTCAAAACATGAATCTGCATGACAATGTGTTTTGACCAGTATCTCGGTTTATATTCAACAGTTTTCTCCCAAATTTTAGTATGTTGTAGCTGAGACTATTTGCTATCTAAATATTTCCTCATTTTTTCAATCAGATGTCAGGATCATGCTCATGCTCATCATCATCATCATCATCAATATCATCATCATCATCATCAATGTCACCATCATCATCATCATGGTCTGAAGATGATCATCATCAACATCATCATGATCATGATCATTATCATCATCATTAACATTATCGTTTTTATCATCATATAACATTATCATTATCATGATCATCATCACCTTTACTATCATGATCATCATCATGTTCATCATGATCATCATTGTTTACATGTCTATATAACTTCTCCCATTCTCAAATCTATCATAAGACTTAGACAGACCACCTTATTCGTCTTCGTGACGAATTAAATTTCTAGTATTTTAATTGAATTTGTACAAAAACACAATTCAATTAAAATAAATTTGTGACCACTTTTTTGTGTGCACGATTACTCAAAATTGAACCGTCCAATTTCTTTCAAATTTAACACAGTCATAGGTCATCATCTTAAGACGTGACAGGAACATTTTCAAGTTCATCAACATATCGTGACGTCATCCACGCGCCATTTTGTGAAGTGCTCTGAGAATCAACTCATGATCATATCTTCATAACCGTAAATCATTTCTCATTCATATTTATAACGATTATGGTCAATATCCGTCCGGTCAACTTAAGGTCAATTAACGCGCGCGTACGCGTTCGTTCGCGCGTCGGTGCGCGCAAAAATAAAAAATGCTCATAATCACTTTTTGATCAAATTAGAGTACGTTTTGGGCCATTTCAAGCATTTCGAGAATTTTGCGTGCGCACACCTTTCCGCGCGCATAAATTTGCGCGCACGTTTTTGTTCGTAATGGTCGAACGCAACCTAAAAACGCCATTTGTTGTCTTACATAGTATTGCCCATTTTATTCCGAACAATTTGATACCATGTTTATCTCTTTATGACCATTAATAACGAAATGAGCGTCCGTTCAAGGTAAATGTCTGTGCGTCCGAGCTCTTTTAATACATAGCATTTAGGCAAAAACATGCCTATACGAAATACATTATTAACCGTATAGAACAAATATTATTGCTCGATCTGAAAAGTCAACGGCAAAATGCGTGGGAAAGTAGCGAGCAATAACCGAGCCAGTTGTACATTTCATCGCGCACCAGCTGCTGGTGACCATGACAATGTATATTACGCATATAACAAAATGCGCACTATGAGCGAACTCCATTGTGACGTCACAATCACACCCTAGGCATACTGTTTGCAGTGTATCTCTGTTTAATAATGTTGATCAATTTTCTTCCAAATTTTGATATGTTTTAGCTGAGACAATTTTCAACAAATGCCGTCACCACGATTTTTCATTTTGACAAAAGCATCATGGCGTATTTTTGCGATTAAAGGAGGCATGTCAATTTTGTCAAATTTTGCGTGTATTCTCTATGGGACATGACTTTTTCTCAAATCTGGATTCTACATTCCTGTCTTTTGCGAGCAATATCGCCGTTTTTTGCGCTTTATTTTTGTTGATTTTTGAGTATATTGTAGCTGAGACTATATGCTATCTAAATATTTCCTCACTTTTTTCAATCAGATGTCAGGATCACGCTTATGATCATGATCATCATCAATATCATAATGATGATAATCATCCCCATCAAAATCTTCATGATCATGATTATCATCATCATTATCATTATTATCATCGTCATCATCATCACCATTATCATCATTATAATCATGCTCATCAACATCATCATAATCATGATTATCATCATCATGATTATCATTATCGTGAGCATGACAATAATGATAATCATGATTAAGTAGTTTATTTTCAATACTTTGTGTCATATTCATTAGGCCTACTTATTTTAATATTTGTTTGCATTAAATTTGATCATTATCATTATGAATCATGATAATTTCTCAATATTTCGTTCATCAGTTCAGCTCATCAGTTTAGTTCAGTTCATCAGTTCATCCGTTTAGCTTATCAATTCAGTTCATTTCACGACAGTTCAATCTATCACTTCATCAGTTCATTAGTACTTCATTCATCAATTCATATCTCAATACATCATTTTACATTAACATCATTTTATTGGGTAATTGAATTGAAGATGAGCATGATCATAAGAATTGAAGACAGACCACCTAATTCGTCCCCGTGACGAATTAAATTTCTAGTTAGGTGGTCTGTTATCAACAGACCACCTATTGATTTCGTCAGAATTTTCTTTCTTTATTTATTATTATTTATTATTTATTTTTATTTATTTAGCCACTTTTTTGTGTATCCGATTTCTCAATATCCATCCACCCAATTTCTCTCAATTTTGACACAGTCATAGGTCATCATCATGAGACGTGACAGGAAACTTTTCAAGTTCATCAGATTATCGTGACGTCATCCAGGCGCCATTTTGTGAAAATCCACTCATGTTCATATCTCCATAACGGATATTCATTGCTCATTCATATTTATCATGATTAAGGTCAATATCCGTCCGGTTAATTAAAGGTCAATTAACGGGCACGTACGCGTCCTTCCGCGCGTCGGTGCGCGCACAAAAATTTAAAATGCTCAAAATCACTTTTTGATCGAATTAGAGTACGAATCAGGTCATTTGAAGCATTTCAAAAATTTTCGTCCGTACTTGTCCCCGCGCGCGGTGTGCGCGCTCACAGCGCGCGGAAATGGTCAAATTCAAAATGTTTACAAGATTTGGATTCCTCTTAACGTAATTGACAATTTATATTAATTTCAGTCACTCTTCATATTTCATAAGGCCGTGAGCGTGCGTCAAAGTTCAAAATCCGCGCGTGCTGCTATGGGCAATATAATGCAAATTTGATCAAAAACATGCCATTTTAAAAATCGAAATAGCTCTTCAGATAGTCCATCGACCCCCAATTTTTATATCATGGTTGGAGAAAGCATGAGTTAGAGATATGATTTCATACCACCCTGACTCGTACAAAGTGTAACAAAGTCAACATATTGACATCTAAACTCAACAAAATGTATTTTGTTGATGACGTCATTTTTGTCTTTGTTTAATTGAGATTATCTCACTTATCGGTAATCGATTTTCTCCCAGATTTTGATATGTTGTAGTTGAGATAATTCTCTATCAAAAATATGCCATTTATTTTTCATTTGGATGACGTCATCATAGTTAAATATTCGATTAAAGGCGACAATGCATAAGTTGTCATATTTGCGTGTTATGTCTATGGGAAGTCACTTTTTTCAAAACATGAATCTGCATGACAATGTGTTTTGACCAGTATCTCGTTTGTTATTCAACAGTTTTCTCCCAAATTTTTAGTATGTTGTAACTGAGACTATTTGCTATCTAAATATTTCCTCTTTTTTTCCAATCAGATGTCAGGATCATGCTCATGCTCATCATCATCATTAACATTATCGTTTTTATCATCATATAACATTATCATTATCATCATCATCACTTTTACTATCATGATCATCATCATGGTCATCATGATCATCATTGTTTGCATGTCTATATAACTCTCCCATTCTCAAATCTATCATAAGACTTAGACAGACCACCTTATTCGTCTTCGTGACGAATTAAATTTCTAGTTAGGTGGTCTGTTATCAACAGACCACCTATTGATTTCGTCAGAATTTTCTTTCTTCTTTATTATTTCTTTATTTTTATTTATTTCTTCACATTTTTGTGTGTCGGATAACGTAAGATTGGTTATGTCAATTTCTTTTAATTTTGGCACAGGCATAAGTCATTATCATAAGACGTGACAGAAACATTTTCAAGGTCATTAGAATATCGTGACGTCATCCAGGCGCCATTTTGTGTAATCACATTATCCATCATATCTTCATGATGCGTACTCAAAGTTCATTCATATTCATATCACATATACTTCAGGTCAAGGGTCAACAGGTCATGTCATCAAAGGTCACATAAAGGTCATGACGCGCGCGTATGTGCGCGTCAAAATTTAAAATTGCTCAAAATTACTTAACTATTAAACGAGAGTACGAATCAGGTCATTATAAGTATTTCAAAATTTTCCGTCCGTTCATGTCACCGCGCGCGGTGTGCGCGCTCACAGCGCGCAAAAAAGGTCAAATTCAAAATGTTTGCATGATTTGGATTCCTCTTAACGTAATTGACAATTTACATTAATTTCAGTCACTCTTCATATTTCATAAGGCCGTGAGCGTGCGTCAAAGTTCAAAATCCGCGCGTACTGCTATGGGCAATATAATGCAAATTTGATCAAAAACATGCCATTTTAAAAATCGAAATAGCTCTTCAGATAGTCCGTCGACCCCCAATGTTTATATCATGGTTGGAAAGAGCATGAGTTGGAGATATGATTTCATACCACCCTGACTCGTACAAAGTGAAACAAAATCTTTATATTTGCATCTAAACTAAAGAAAATGTATTTCGTTGATGACGTCATTTTTGTCTTTGTTTAATTGAGATTATCTCACTTATCGGTGATCAATCTTCTCCCAGATTTTGATATGTTGTAGCTGAGATAATTCTCTATCAGAAATATGTTATTTATTTTTCATTTAGATGACGTCATCATAGTTAAATATTCGATTAAAGGCGACAATGCATAATTTGTCATATTTGCGTGTTATGTCTATGGGAGGTCACTTTTTTTCAAAACATGAATCTGCATGACATTGTGTTTTGACCAGTATCTCGGTTTTTATTCAACAGTTTTATCCCAAATTTTAGTATGTTGTCGCTGAGACTATATGTTATCTAGATCATCCCTCATTTTTCCGATAAGATGTCAGAATCACGCTCATGATTATGATCATCATCATTATCATAATGATGATAATCATCCTCATCAACATCATCATGGTCATGATCATCATAATCATTACCATCCAGATCATCATCATCATAATCATCAATGTTTACATGTTTATATAACTTCTCCCTTTTTCAATATAGTAAATATTATAATCTATTATAAGACTTGAAGACAGACCACCTTATTCGTCTTCGTGACGAATTAAATTTCTAGTTTATTATTATTATTATTTATTTATTTATTTTTATTTATTTCTCCACTTTTTTGTGCAACCGATTTCTCAATATCCATCCACCCTATTTCTCTTCATTTTGACACAGTCATAGGTAATCATCATGAGATGTGACAGGAACATTTTCAAGGTCATCAGATTATCGTGACGTCATCCAGGCGCCATTTTGTGAAATCACGTTATCCATCATATCTTCATGATGCATCAGCAAAGGTTATTCATATTCATATCACATATACTTTAGGTCAAGGGTCAACAGGTCATGTCATCAAAGGTCACATAAAGGTCATGACGCGCGCGTACGTGTGCGTCAAAATTTTAAAAAGCTCAAAATCACTTAACTACTAAAGGAGAGTACGAATCAGGTCATTTTAAGCATTTCAAAATTTTCCGTCCGTACATGTCCCCGCGCGCGTTGCACGCGCTCATGACGCGCGGAAAAAGTCAAATTCAAAATGTTTACATGATTTGGATTCCTCTTAACGTAATTGACAATTTACATTAATATCAGTCACTCTTCATATTTAATAAGGCCGTGAGCGTGCGTCAAAGTTCAAAATCCGCGCGTACTGCTATGGGCGATATAATGCAAATTTGATCAAAAACATGCCATTTTAAAAATCGAAATAGCTCTTCAGATAGTCCATTGACCCCCAATTTTCATATCATGGTTGGAAAAAGCATGAGTTGGAGATATGATTTCATACCACCCTGACTCGTACAAAGTGAAACAAAGTCATCATATTGGCATCTAAACTTAAACAAATGTATTTTGTTGATGACGTCATTTTTGTCATTGTTTATTTGAGATTATCTCACTTATCGGTGATCGATCTTCTCCCAGATTTTGATATGTTGTAGCTGAGATACTTCTCTATCAGAAAAATGCCATATATTTTTCATTTGGATGACGTCATTATATTTAAATATTCGATTAAAGGCAACATTGCATAATTTGTCATATTTGCGTGTTATGTCTATGGGAGGTCACTTTTTTCAAAACAAGAATCTGCATGACAATGTGTTTTGACCAGTATCTCGGTTGTTATTCAACAACTTTCTTCCAAATTTTAGTATGTTGTAGCTGAGACTATTTGATATTTAAATATTTCCTCATTTTTTTAATCAGATGTCAGGATCATGCTCATGCTCATCATCATCATTAACATTATCGTTTTTATCATCATATAACATTATCATTATCATCATCATCACTTTTACTATCATGATCATCATCATGGTCATCATGATCATCATTGTTTACATGTCTATATAACTTCTCTCATTCTCAAATCTATCATAAGACTTAGACAGACCACCTTATTCGTCTTCGTGACGAATTAAATTCTAGTTAGGTGGTCTGTTATCAACAGACCACCTATTGTTTTCGTCAGAATTTTCTTTATTATTATTATTATTATTATTATTTATTTTTATTTCTCCCCGTTTTTTGTTCCTAGGATAACTCAAGTTTGGTTTAGTCAATTTAATTCAATTTTAGCACAGTCATAGGTCATTGTCATGAAACGTGACAGGAACATTTTCAATGTCATTATGTCATCGTGACGTCATCCAGGCGCCATTTTGTGAAATCACATTATCCATCATATCTTCATGATGCATCAGCAAAGGTCATTCGTATTCATATCACATATACTTCAGGTCAAGGGTCAACAGGTCATGTCATCGAAGGTCACATAAAGGTCATGACGCGCGCGTATGTGCGCGTCAAAATTTAGAATTGCTCAAAATCACGAAACTATTAAACGAGAGTACGATTCAGGTCATTTTAAGCATTTCAAAATTTTCCGTCCGTAAGTGTCCCCGCGCGCGGTGTGCGCGCTCACAGCGCGCGGAAAAGGTCAAATTCAAAATTTTTACATGATTTGGTTTCCTCTTAACGTAAATAACAATTATTATTAATTTCAGTCACTCTTCATATTTCATAAGGCCGTGAGCGTGCGTCAAAGTTCAAAATCCGCGTGTGCTGCTATGGGCAATATAATGCAAATTTGATCAAAAACATGACATTTTAAAAATCGAAATAGCTCTTCAGATAGTCCATTGACCCCCAATTTTTATATCATGGTTGGAGAAAGCATGAGTTGGAGATATGATTTCATACCACCCTGACTCGTACAAAGTGTAACAAAGTCTTCATATTGACATGTAAACTCAACAAAATGTATTTTTTTGATGACGTCATTTTTGTCTTTGTTTATTTGAGATTATCTCACTTATCGGTGATCAACTTTCTTCCAGATTTCGATATGTTGTAGCTGAGATAATTTTCTATCAAAAATATTACATTTATTTTTCATTTAGATGACGTCATCATAGTTAAATATTCGATTAAATGCGACAATGCTTAATTTGTCATATTTGCGTGTTATGTCTATGGGAGGTCACTTTTTTCAAAACATGAATCTGCATGACAATGTGTTTTGACCAGTATCTCGGTTGTTATTTAACAGTTTTCACCCAAATTTTAGTATGTTGTAGCTGAGACTATTTGCTATCTAAATATTTCCTCATTTTTTCAATCAGATGTCAGGATCATGCTCATGGTCATCATCATTTTTAACATTATCGTTTTATCATCATATAACATTATCATTATCATCATCATCACCTTTACTATCATGATCATCATCATGTTCATCATGATCATCATTGTTTACATGTCTATATAACTTCTCCCATTCTCAAATCTATCATAAGACTTAGACAGACCACCTTATTCGTCTTCGTGACGAATTAAATTTCTAGTATTTTAATTGAATTTGTACAAAAACACAATTCAATTAAAATAAATTTGTGACCACTCTTTTGTGTGCACGATTACTCAAAATTGAACCGTCCAATTTCTTTCAAATTTAAGACAGTCATAGGTCATCATCTTAAGACGTGACAGGAACATTTTCAAGTTCATCAACATATCGTGACGTCATCCAGTCGCCATTTTGTGAAGTGCTCTGAGAATCAACTCATGATCATATCTTCATAACCGTAAATCATTTCTCATTCATATTTATAACGATTATGGTCAATATCCGTCCGGTCAACTTAAGGTCAATTAACGCGCGCGTACGCGTCCGTTCGCGCGTCGGTGCGCGCGAAAATAAAAAATGCTCATAATCACTTTTTGATCAAATTAGAGTACGTTTTAGGCCATTTCAAGCATTTCGAGAATTTTGCGTGCGCACACCTTTCCGCGCGCATAAATTTGCGCGCACGTTTTTGTTCGTAATGGTCGAACAGAAACTAAAAACGCCATTTGTTGTCTTACATAGTATTGCCCATTTTTTTCCGAACAATTTGATACCATGTTTATCTCTTTATGACCATTAATAACGAAATGAGCGTCCGTTCAAGATAAATGTCTGTGCGTGCGAGCTCTTTTAATACATAGCATATGGGCAAAAACATGCCTATACGAAATACATTATTAACCGTATAGAACAAATATTATTGCTCGATCTGAAAAGTCAACGGCAAAATGCGTGGGAAAGTAGTGAGCAATAATCGAGCCAGTTGTACATTTCATCGCGCACCAGCTGCTGGTGACCATGACAATGTATATTACGCATATAACAAAATGCGCACTATGAGCGAACTCCATTGTGACGTAACAATCACACCCTAGGCAAACTGATTGCAGTGTATCGAAAATTCGTCAGCATATTTTTGGAAAATTGATTGTATCTCGCTTAATGTTGATCAATTTTCTTCCAAATTTTGATATGTTGTAGCTGAGCTAATTTCCTACAAGAAACAGGCATTTATTTTTCATTTAGATGACGTCATCGTAGTAAAATATTCGATTAAAGGCGACATTGCATAATTTGTCATATTTGCGTGTTATGTCTTTAGGAGGTCACTTTTTTCATGAATCTGCATGACAATATGTTTTGACCAGTATCTCGGTTGTTATTCAACAGTTTTCTCCCAAATTTTAGTATGTTGTACCTGAGACTATATGTACTATATATACTATATCTAAATCACCCCTTATTTTTTCGATAAGATGTCAGGATCATGCTCATGATCATCAATATCATTAACATTATCATTATCATCGTCATCATCGTCATCACCATTACTATCAAGATCATCATCATCATCATCATCGTTTACATGTCTATATAACTTCTACCTTTCTCAATATAGTAAATAGTATAATCTACCATCAGACATGAAGACAGACCACCTTATTCGTCTTCGTGACGAATTAAATTTCTAGTATTTTAATTGAATTTGTACAAAAACACAATTCAATTAAAATAAATTTGTGACCACTCTTTTGTGTGCATGATTACTCAAAATTGAACCGTACAATTTCTTTCAAATTTAACACAGTCATAGGTCATCATCTTAAGACGTGACAGGAACATTTTCAAGTTCATCAAAATATCGTGACGTCATCCAGGCGCCATTTTGTGAAGTGCTCTGAGAATCAACTCATGATCATATCTTCATAACCGTAAATCAATTCTTATTCATATTTATAACGATTATGGTCAATATCAATCCGGTCAACTTAAGGTCAATAAACGCGCGCGTGCGCGTCCGTCCGCGCGTCGGTGCGCGCAAAAATAAAAAATGCTCATAATCACTTTTTGATCAAATCAGAGTACGTTTTAGGCCATTTCAAGCATTTCAAGAATTTTGCGTGCGCACACCTTTCCGCGCGCATAAATTTGCGCGCACGTTTTTGTTCGTAATGGTCGAACGCAACCTAAAAACGCCATTTGTTGTCTTACATAGTATTTCCCATTTTTTTCCGAACAATTTGATACCATGTTTATCTCTTTATGACCATTAATAACGAAATGAGCGTCCGTTCAAGGTAAATGTCTGTGCGTGCGAGCTCTTGTAATACATAGCATATATGGTCAAAAACATGCTTATAGATACGAAATACATTATAGCTCTTTAGGATGCAAGTTGACCCCACAATTTTTTGCGTGTCAAACTCGTGAGAAATAATCGAGCCAGTTGTAAATAACATCGCGCACCAGCTGCTGGTGACAATGACAATGTATATTACGCTTAGAACAAAATGCGCACCATGCACGAACTCTATTGTGACGTCACAATCAGACCCTTTGCACACTGTTTGCAGTGTATCGAAAATTCGTCAAGCACTGGATGCACAGTGCTTGTTTGACGATGTTTTTCTAACTTCTAATGCTAGGAAATCCTGTGGAGTGTAGGCTACATAATTTATAAGATAGTAATTTAAAATTGATAAGATAGTATAAGATAGTAAGAGTTTCTTGTTTGCTCTAGATATCTGATGTGGTTAATAATAGTAATATTTACTGCCTAATTCAGGGCAATACGACTTGCCATATATCATCATCACCTTCGGTTCGGGCGATATACGTCGTATTGCCCAGAAGGCAGTCAATATTACTTAATTATGCATCATCATGATAATTGCTCAATATTTCGTTCATCAGTTCAGCTCATCAGTTTAGTTCAGTACATCAGTTCATCCGTTTAGCTCATCAATTCAGTTCATTTTAAATCAGTTCAATTTATTAGTTCATCAGTTTATCAGTACTTCATTCATCAATTCATATCTTAATACAATAAATGCATCATTTTACATTAACATCAGTTTATTGGGTAATTCAATTGAAGATGAGCATGATCATAAGAATCGAAGACAGACCACCTAATTCGTCCCCATGACGAATTAAATTTCTAGTTAGGTGGTCTGTTATCAACAGACCACCTATTGATTTCGTCAGAATTTTCTTTATTATTTATTTTTATTTCTTCCCGTTTTTTGTTCCTAGGATAACTCAAGTTCGGTTAATTCAATTTGATTCAATTTTGGCACAGTTATAGGTCATTATCATGAAACGTGACAGGAACATTTTCAAGGTCATCAAGTCTTCGTGACGTCATCCAGGCGCCATTTTGTGAAATCACGTTATCCATCATATCTTCATGATGCATCAGCAAAGGTCATTCATATTCATATCACATATACTTCAGGTCAAAGGTCAACAGGTCATGTCATCACAGGTCACATAAAGGTCATGACGCGCGCGTATGTGCGCGTCAAAATTTAAAATTGCTCAAAATCACTAAACTATTAAACGAGAGTACGAATCAGGTCATTTTAAGCATTTCAAAATTTTCCGTCCGTAAGTGTCCCCGCGCGCGGTGTGCGCGCTCACAGCGCGTGGAAAAGGTCAAATTCAAAATGTTTACATGATTTGGATTCCTCTTAACGTAATTGACAATTTACATTAATTTCAGTCACTCTTCATATTTCATAAGGCCGTGAGCGTGCGTCAAAGTTCAAAATCCGCGCGTACTGCTATGGGCAATATAATGCAAATTTGATCAAAAACATGCCATTTTAAAAATCAAAATAGCTCTTCAGATAGTCCGTCGACCCCCAATTTTTATATCATGGTTGGAAAGAGCATGAGTTGGAGATATGATTTCATACCACCCTGACTCGTACAAAGTGAAACAAAATCTTCATATTTGCATCTAAACTAAAGAAAATGTATTTTGTTGATGACGTCATTTTTGTCTTTGTTTAATTGAGATTATCTCGCTTATCAGTGATCGATTTTCTCCCAGAATTTAATATGTTGTAGCTGAGATAATTCTCTATCAAAAATATATCATTCATTTTTCATTTCGATGACGTCATCATAGTTAAATATTCCATTAAAGGCGACAATGCATAATTTGTCATATTTGCGTGTTATGTCTATGGGAGGTCACTTTTTTCAAAACATGAATCTGCATGACAAGGTGTTTTGACCAGTATCTCGGTTGTTATTCAACAGTTTTCTCCCAAATTTTAGTATGTTGTAGCTGAGACTATTTGCTATTTAAATATTTCCTTATTTTTTCAATCAGATGTCAGGATCATGCTTGTGCTCATCATCATCATTAACATTATCGTTTTTATCATCATATAACATTATCATTATCATCATCATCATCACCTTTACTATCATGATCATCATCATGGTCATCATGATCATCATTGTTTACATGTCTATATAACTTCTCCCATTCTCAATTCTATTCGTCACGAAGACGAATAAGGTGGTCTGTCTTCAAGTCTTATAATAGATTATAATATTTACTGTATTGAAAAAGGGAGAAATTATATAGACATGTAAAGAATGATGATCATGATGATGATGATTATGTTGGACATGATGATGATCATGATAGTCTCAGCTACAACATACTAAAAAATCAACAAAAAACAAGCGGAAATAACGGCGATATTGCTCGCAAAAGTCTTTTACCATATAGAGAAAGAGAGAAATTATATAGACATATACATGTAAACAATGATGATCATAAAGATGATGATGATGATGATGATCTTGATAGTAATGGTGAATGATTATAATGATAATTTTTGTTCCCCTTCCACAGGGATCCTTTATTGAATAATATCGTTCACATTATTATGTATACAACAATTGATTATTACATGCAGAAATTCAAAATAATAATGTTAATGATGATGATGATGAGCGTAATCCTGACATCTGATTAAAAAAACGAGGGGGTCAGTTAGATAGCATATATAGTCTCAGCTACAACATACTAAACAATCAACAAAAACCGAGCGGAAATAACGGCGATATTGATCGCAAAAGACAGGAATGTAAAATCCAGATTTCAGACCATGATGATCATGATGATCATGATGATGATTATTATGATCATGAGCGCGATTCTGACATCTGATTGACAAAATGAGGGGACATTTTGAATCAAGAGCAGAAGACGAGTGAGAATTTGGGAATAATTTGATGATTTTATGCATTTATATTCCATTTAAACAAACAATATACACACTTTTTGTATTCATTTAAACAAAAACAAAAATCAGAAAACGGTGATTTTTTTGTTGATTTGGCAATACAACATCTTTTTTGTTAGGCCATATAAATTGATGATAATCACGATGATGATGATATAACGATGTCATACAAGTCCATCTATTCTCAACTTTTCTCCAATCAACTCTTGTCTAACTGTCTATCCAAAGTGACTAATTTATAGCGCCCCCTTACATCCATATACATGTATGTTGATATTTTTTCTTTTTCATTCGACGTTTTTAGAGACACCGTACATTATACAATTCCATCATTTACGCATGTATTCTGAGCTAAGCAAAGTTACTTTCGGTAAGTTGTTCTCGAAAAATCATTATATTTTAGTATTTTAAATTGTATGATAGTGAAGTATATCGCATTAGTTGGAAAGAAATTCCTTCAGAAAACGTCTAGGGTAGTATACATAGCATGAACAATGTGAAAGAGTGAACAAAATCTAAAACTTTTCCCCTCAGAACAGTAGAGATTTCTTGCTCACGGGATTCACGGCAAACTGAGCTGAGCACAAAACAATACAATTGCACACCATACCGACGGTGGGTTGCGGGGGTGAAGTTAGCAACTGTAATATTAGATCCTCATTGTTTATTATATCGTCGGTGGGGTGACAAAACCTTGTATCTCAAAAATCATGAATTTTCAGGAGAGCAAAAAAACCTTTCCTGTCTCAACAGATTTAGTGCTGTGTCACCGTCCTTTGTGTGGAATTTGTGAAAAAACCAAGACAGGAGGCGTTCCATGGATTTATCAAGTGGTGTCGTACTCGTAGGCCAATCTAGGTACAAAATTATGCGAAAAAATCAAAATCTCAAAAAATTGAGATACGAGGTTTTGTCACCCCACCGACGATATAAAACTTCGCTTTTACTTTTAGGAATTTTACTCCAAAAAAGATAAGAAAATTGACACAAAACATGTAAGAAACAAAGCAACTTTTAAATCATGGCCATTATTTGAAGAAAAGATTAATATTTACTTGATTTAGGGTATGTTTTTGTAGAATGTACATGTATGTAGGGTATCTTATCTCTACGCCGGAGTTTCGGGGTCATACTCAAAGTAGGGATAGGATTCTGCGCCTTGGAGCCTGTAATTTTTTTCCTCAGACATCACTAAATAAATAGTAGGCCTACGTTTTGGCGGTTTGGCGAGGAGTGCTTGTTTTGTATCCCACCCAGTCTTGAGTAGACCCGAGTGTATGGACTGTATGGTGGGAGAATGAATTGTGAGAGTAAATAGCCATGAATAGCCTGGAGGCTCCTGGAGAGTAACAACTAACTAACAAACGCTTATTTAATACTCTCTCTCCACGGAGCCTGGTGTTTTTTCTATCTCTCACACACTTGACACAGAGTACGCCATTTTGATTTCACCATTTTAAAAATGCCTCGAAAATCACTTTCCTGGCAGCCGATGGTACCATCAACCTTGTAAGTTGTAACCATGAAATGTAAACCCTTCCAAATGTTTTTACAACATGATTTTTAAAATCTGATATTTCTACGCAAAATTGTAGGCCTAAAAATAGTTTAGCAACATGGGGAAAAAACTAGTTTACGTCACCATGTTTTCATTTGTATGCAGCAGCAGTGCGGGGCGATGAAAGGCAATCAAAACATGCAGGTTGATGTGATTGTTACATTTGGGATTTGCTGATATTGTGTATTGTGATGCATGAACACAATACTGAGTTTATAGTATGAAATTTGTAATTGTATTATTTAGCATTGAATTTAAAAGACTTATTATTGTTTACATATAGTAACATTGCCGTTCTGTTTTATTTTCTAATGTAAAGCACTTTGAGCATGTTTATGTAAAGGCACTATATAAATATCAATATGTATATGTATACATGTACCGTACATGTATGTATGAATGCCGTCCGTCCTTCCGTTCGTTACAAATCTGGTTTCTGTTCGATAACTTCAGGCCAAATAAAAAAAAAAAAAATGTTTAGCGTCCTGTTTTTTCGAAAAATAGGAAGGAGGCCCTTTTTTTTTTTTTTTCTTTCAAATTTGCCGCTCAAAATAGCCACTCAGTTCATTTTTCCCTGACAGTCGGGCTATTTTTCAAGATGGCCGCCGACATTTGTTTAAATTTTTTTTTTTTAAGATCAGAAATGGATCCATTTTAGCAGCGTTTTTCATGTTTTTTTTCTTTAAAAAAAAAATTAAAAAAAAAAAAAAAAAAAATAGGAGGCCGCCCCCCAAAAGGAAGCGGGCGGGGACGCTAAACATGTATATTTTTTTTACATGGCCTTAGTAATGTTTGACAGATTTCAATGAAGTTTGATATGAAGGTACATGGTATCAAAATACAGCCTAAGTTCAATTTTGGAGTATGTAGATCAAAGGTCAAAGGTCATAGCTCATTAAATATGCAAAAATACCCAAATTTAATTTCCGTCAATAACTTAAGTATTTGACGGATTTCAATGAAACTTGATATGAAGGTACATGGTATCAGAATACAGCCTAAGTTTGATTGCAGAGTATGTAGGTCAAAGGTCATAGCTCATTAAATATGTGAAAATATCCAATTATATAGGCAAATATTTGGTATGAAGGTACATGTTATCAAACCACAGCCTAAGTTCGTTTTATGAGTATCTAGGTCAAAGGTCATAGCTCATTTAATATGCGGGAAAAAAGCTAATTATTCTAAAATTTGGTTTTCATTTGATAACTTAGGGCCATTAAAAAAAAAACATGTTTAGCGTCCTGCCTTTTTGAAAAATATGAAGGAGGAGGCTCTTTTTTTTTTTTTTTTTTTTTTCTTTCAAAATGGACGCTCGGTACATTGCATGTTCATTGCAAGTATGTGTAGTTAAAAATGATTATATGTGATCTTACAGAGTGAAATATGAAGCTAATAGCAATTGTAATCATCAAAACTCCTTAGAAAATTCACTTACAAATATACTCACTTTTGCACGATATCAACGACAGTGTATGTAACATGTATGTATGCTTTGGTTAGTTTCAGATGTTACATGCTGTTAACATTTCAATCAGATCATCAATTTCTACAACTCTACAATATAGATGTTTAATCATCTTGTTTTGTTCTTTGCTATAAACTACAGTGTGTCATTCAATAATATCACTTACACATACACGTATGAAAGCTAAACATTAAAGGCATCATTTAACAATGTTAAATCTGAGATGCACCCCCTAACGTGTTATATTGTGTCTGTGAAATGATGTAACATTGAAGCCCTACAAAAATTGCGCTTCAAAATAATCAAGTAGTGGCTCAAAAAAGTAAAAATCTTTGAGTTACCGGTTTTACCATACTTGTTTTTCCCAAAAAATATCCTGTACCTGTCTATAAGACGCACCCCCAACTTTCAAATTCTTCCGTGCATCTTATACACAGAGATTTACGGGGTACCGGTACTCAATAATTTGTAGTTGTATTTTTTAGCATATAATAATGGCTAATTATTTTCTTTGATAATTAATTATTAGTATTTACAATACATATTGGTAAATGTTGTTATGAACTGAAATAGAGTTGATTGTATTTCTTTTTTATATTTCAGGTTTTCAGAGTGGTGAGTTATACTACCTTGGAGTTGGAGCTGGAGCTGGAGTATTTGCTGATAGAGTATGTTGATCTACTTAAACTGTTGCTTATTCATTTTTTTTTGAGGGGGGGGGGGGGGACGGTCCCTGTATTAAGTGAAATTTTGCCATATCAATTTGGGTATATTTTGGGTTTGAACACTTTTTAGAGGGGCTTTAACATTTTAGGGACAGAAAATTGATTGAGTTGTTATCTCTAAATGACATTAAGTACATTGGATTTATATACAAAAAACATTTGGGATAACATTTGTCTGTAAAATGGGGTTTGAACATTGAACTTATACATGTATATATTTTTTGTGGTGCAATTTATAACATACAAAACTACAAAATCTACATAGTAGCTGAACGACCAGGAGCGATATTCTCGTTTAACAATGTTAAATCTGAGATGCACGGCCCTACATGTTATCAGTGTCTGTGACATTGTGCAATATTGAAGCCCTAAAAAAATTGCACTTCAAAATGATCAAGAAGTGCCTCAAAAAAGTAAAAATCTTTTAGTTACCGGTTTTACCATACTCGTTTTCCCCAAAAAATATCCTATACCTGTCTATAAGACGCATCCACGACTTTCAAATTCTACCGTGCATCTTATACACAGAGATTTACGGGGTACCGGTACTCAATAATTTGTAGTTGTATTTTTTAGCATATAATAATGGCAAATTATTTTCTTTGATAATGAATTATTCGTATTCACAATACATATTGGTAAATGTTGTTATGAACTGAAATAGAGTTGATTGTATTTTTTTTTTATATTTCAGGTTGTCAGAGTGGTGAGTTATACTACCTTGGAGTTGGAGCTGGAGCGGGAGTATTTGCTGATAGAGTATGTTGATCTACTTAAACTGTTGCTTATGGATTTTTTTTTGAGGGGGGGGGGGGAATGGGTGGGGGGATGGTCCCTGTATTAAGTGAAATTTTGCCATATCAATTTGGGTATATTTTGGGTTTGAACACTTTTTAGAGGGGCTTTAACATTTTAGGGACAGAAAATTGATTGAGACGTTATCTCTAAATGACATTAAGTACATGGGATTTAGATACAAAACATTTGGGATAACATTTGTAAAATGGCATTTGAACATTGAACTTATACAAAACTACAAAATCTACATAGTAGCTGAACGATCAGGAGCGATATTCTCGCCGAAACTGCATCCGGGTGTTTGGTGTCCCTGAATCTCCTCAAGAAGACACCACTACAACGATCTGCAAGATTGTGCAAGAGAAACTGTGCATCACTTTAAAACCGGAAGATATTGACCGATGTCACCGCGTTCGAAGACGGAAACCACCTTTCCATCCAGGATCATGGCCAAAACCAGCAGCCATCATCTTGAAGCTGACATCATATCAACATCGATGGCGGCTGATTGTCAACTGGAAGAATCTGAAAGGGAGCAAAATAAGCATCTGCGAGGATCTGACTGATGCCAATCGCACTCTCTTACATAATGCTTTCATCGCAAGCAAGAAACAGAACAGTGAGATAGAGGTAGCATGGTCGATGGACGGATGGATCATCATCTCGGTGAAGGCATGACACGGTAAGAGCATGAGGAAACAGATTCATGACAAGAACAAACTAGACAACATATGAACACAAACATTGGAATTGAAGGATCATTTCCTTCTTCTTGCCCCTCTTTGCAAACAATTTGCAATTATATGTATGCCTTATTTAAAAAGTATATAGTAATTTATTTATTGCATTTTGTATACATTTGCTACAGTAATATATTCTCTAGACATATTTTTTTATTTTTTATTTATTTGGTTAAAACGTCAACACGTAAAGTTCAGGAATTTATAATGGTTGATTTACAAAGAAATTGAGTAGTATAAACAAAATTGATCCAAAATATATTGCCTTATTTGTTTCCATTAATTTCCCTCTTTATCCCCCAAAACTTGATTTCTCCATGCCTTTTGCCCAAGTTATATGATTTGTATCATATTACGTGCATGACATTTCGCAAAATCTTATATGAACTTTTGATAGTGAGGCAATGACGTCACAGACTCGCGAGTGGGTTGCCAATTTGTCTAGTGATTTTCAAAGTTTTTCATGTCATTAAAAATTCATATCTTTCTTATTAGTTATCCGATTTTGCTCAAAGTTTTTTTGATTGGTTTGTCAGTTATAAGTAAGTTATTTTTGGAGTGGACTTGGCCTTAAAGATAATCATATTGTTTTATGCACATTCAAATCTGGTTACATTACAATATTCAACGAGTGAAGCCACGCTGGCTACATGTAGCAAGACCAAAGCGAGAGATGACGATGAAATCAAGAAGGAGACAAATGACGAGGGAGAGAGAGAGAGGGACAGAAAAAGGGAGGGGAGAAGGAAAGAGAGAGGTGAGAGGGAGAGAAAAGGAAGGAAGAGAGAGAGAAGGAAGAGAGAGGGAGTGAGGGAGAAAAGAGGAGCGATGAAGATAGAAAGAGAGAGGAGGAGAGGGGTATAGAAAGAGAGAGGGGTGGGGAGAGGAAAAGAGAGAGAGAGAAGAGAGGGACCTTTTACATTAAAGTTCTTATTTACATTTTTTACATAGTTTTGTTTTTATTACTTTTTTTTAAAGTGTAGAATTCATATTCCTTTGATCTTTTTTAAATATTTGTTTTCTTCTTCAAATGAACAACATGTATCTGTATCAACTTTGAGAGAATTTTTGTCACCATCGGATCCTCAAAGTACCAATAACTTCACTCTGTCACATTATACACCATATTAATTCAATACGTTTGTATCACAGAAATTACTTGATAATGATGTCAATAACATATTATCATTTATTAATATTAATTGTTGGGAAGTCTCCAACATAATTTTGATGCATTGTCTGTACTTATGATGTCATTATGGGCGTTCCCAACTCAAGCTATGCTTTCCGGGTTTTCGCCTCCTTCCGTATCTGAATTATTTACTGTATACTCTATGTATAAATAATTGTTACATATATCATGTATATATATATTGTGTTTCATATTGTACTGTTGAGAACTTGAGAAGGAAATAAATGTTAAATGTTAAAAGACGTATGCAAGTATCCATTCTTGGTATTTCGGAAACATGGCTAAGGGATGAAAATTCGCAATATTCTCTGTGCAATTTCAATAATTATGAATTTGTGAGAAATAATAAAAGACTTGGATGTCATGAATTCAATACGTTGTATCACAGCAATTACTCGATAATGATGTCAACAAATTATCATTTATTAATATTAATTGTAGAAGCCTCCAACATAATTTGATGCATTGTCTGTACTTATGATGTCATTACGTATGCAAGTTTCAATTATTTGTGTTTCAGAAACAATATTAGCTATGCAATTTGTGGGAAATAATAGAAGACTCTGACGTGGATATTGATTTATTAAATGTTGGGAAGGTGCAATCTTTTAATAATTTGTTAACCATTTTAGTGCTACATTCTATGATTCTTTAATAAATGAACCAAACTTGTGTTACTGACAGATCTTCATCGTTATTAGATAATCTTTTTACAAACGATTCTTGCCATATTTATTCTGGAGTATTATTAACTGACATTTCTCACCATTTCCCGGTATATTGTATTTGTGATACTGATATTCACAAAAGTATCTGTGAAACTGACCTTTTTAAACATGATTTAAATAAAAATAATATTAAAACGTTTTTGCAATTGCTGTATCTAATGAATGGTATTTAACTTGTGATGTGAATAGTAAGTTATAATAGCTTTGTTTTTAAATTCATGAAACTGTATAATTTGTGTTTCCCTGTGAAATATTGAATTGTATAATTTGAATTGTACATTTGATTGTTTTGATGATTTAGAGTGTATTAAGTATATTGATATGAATGAAAAGTCTATGTTCTTTAAACCTGTAACTAGTTCAGAAATTATAGATACTAAAATGTGACACTGGTTCTTTTATTATTCATTTGTGTAATATAGAAATTAAACAGGTCTCTTCACTTAAATTTCTTGACATAACCATTGATAATAAATTGAAATGGACTGATCATTTAAATGCTGTTTGTTTGAAGATGATATATAACAGTTTAATATCACCATGTTTGTATTATGGAATACTTGCGTGGGGGAATGCACATGAAACCAGTATTAAAAAATTAATTTTATTGCAAAAAACATGCAATTCATACTATTTGTCATACTTCTTCTCTTGCCCATACACATCCACTTTTTAAATAAATTTAAATATTACATTTTATTGATATGTATAATTATCACTGTGCAATATTTATGTTCCAGTGCTATTTACAAATCCTTCCCAAAACATTTTTAAAACTGTTTGTACTTAATTGTAGTATACACCACTATAGTACTAGAAAATTAGAAATGCTGATAATTGTCACTTGCCACTTGTACATACAACTTCATATAAACGTACAGTAATATATAATGGACCTTGCTTATGGAGTACTATATACTTTCTGTAATACATGAATTGAAATATGTTAACACTTTTAAATGTAAATACCAGAAATATTTGATGGACCTATATTGATGCTAGCTAAATATTTCAATGGTTGTTAAATTCATTATGATATTTTACATGTAATTGTTATTTGTTTTACTTGTTATTATAGCTTAAATTAAATCATAAGACTTTTTGTATCTGATTATTTGGTCAGCTGCATATAAGGATCACCTCCTTTCTGGCTGCTACTAGCCTAAGCAATTTCCCTTGTGTTTTTAACGATTTTTATTCATGTTTGTAAATTGTAATTGTGTGATACTTTGTATACTGCTTTTTTTTTTTACCTTGTATGTTTTTTTGTATTGATTGGCAAAATAAATTGAATTGAATTGAATAGTGCTAAAATCATGAATTAAATATATGATTTGTTTTTAATAATTTTTTGATGATTTTTCATATAAGTTTGGTTTTCTTTTTGTAACACATATTGTATAGCAGTTAACACTGTATGTAGCAGAATCAAAATATTCTTTTGGGAAAGGCGTTATGTGCACTTATTCTTTTTTGTTTAAATTTGGAGTTGCCTGTGCAATGAAAATGTAAATGAGGTTTGCCAACAAAAATGAGTAATTTTCGTTCATTTATTGTCATATTGTCATTAGTAATAATTGATGTGAAATTTGCATTAGTGTGCTGGTGCTATGCACTAGCTAACAGTAACACTGCTATGCTGAGTCAAGAATTACACAACTGCAGATGCTTACGTGTCCCGTGTGGCTGTATTATAGAGATGCATGCGTGTGATTGTATACACTACCTGTTTTGTCAACTATTAAACAAAGACAAAAGGGAAAAAATATGTGTTTACAAATTTGTTGATGTTGTGTTTTGTGACCTCGTACTCCTAGTTGAGTATAAATAAATTTGCAGTTGATTGTTTAGCATTGAATAATAATGGCTAATTATTTTCTGTGATAATCATTCATATTCATTTACATACTTTTTGTTATGAAATGAAATAGAGTTGATTGTATTTCTTTTGTATATTTCAGGTTTTGGGACAGTTGAGTGTGACAGTACTTCTTTGGAGCGGCAGGATTTGCCGAGAGGGTATGTTGATCTACCTGACCAGTTGCTTACAGATTGTATTTTTTTTTTTCTTGGGGGGGGGGGGGGGGTGTGGTCCCCAATTTTGCCATATCAATTTGGGCATATTTTGGGATTCAAACACTTTAGAGGGTCTTTAACATTTTAGGGACAGAAATTTTGTTGAGACATTATCTATAAATGATTGTTAGTACATTACATTAATATATACTCAACACGATTGAGATAACATTTTTCTGTAAGATGGGATTTGAACATTGTACTTATACATGTTTATATTTTTGGGGGTGCAATTTATAACGAACAAAAGTACAAAAGCTAAATAGTTTTAAAATCATAAATTAAATATAGGATTCATGCTTTTATTAAATTTGGTTTTCTTTGTTAACACATACTATATAGCAATTAACACTGTATGTAACAGAATCAAAAAATCTTTTGGAAAAGGTGTTATCTGCCCCTATTCTTTTCTCTCTATTTGATGAAAGGAATCTTAGTTTTTATGGTGCTACCACATAGTGATGCCAGTGGCATTATGTATGTGATCTGACCATTTGTCTGTTTTTAGTGAATGCGATAATTTAAAAATGGATTGAAATATTGTAAGACACTTTGCATTTATAAAACTTGTAAAGGTTATCTGGTTAACCCTAATAAGACCGGGCTATTTGAGTTCTTAATGCAGCCAGATCTCAGACGTCCGATCGCCGCTAAAAATTGACATGCATGTCAAGTGAAGTGTATAGAATACTATAGCAATTTCAATTTTTTGAAAAAATAGTCATTTGCATATTTATGGTAAATTATGCAAATAAGGTCCAAAAAATCATATTTTTACCAATAAATCATATATTCTTCATATTTAAGGTTTTTTCCACTACATATATTTGTTAGACCTTTTGGAATAATAATACGGCCAAAAAAATTGGAAGAGCTAGAATATTCCTTATGTTATCTCTAGTTTTTATTGTTTTTGTTGTTTTATTTCATTTCTAACTATAATTCAACTATTTTGACCCCCAAAACAAAAACCTAAACTTTAAACAAGACCAAATAACCAATGTTTTATCTCTTTTTAGGAAAAATGATATTTCCATATGTTTTGTACACAAATCACGAAAATGATCGATTTTCGGGCCGACATGTAAAGACAAAAGGTCACATGACTTTGTAACGGTAGGTCAGATTTTCAACAAAAAAATTAAAAGATGCGCAAGACTTGAAAGAATAAAGTCATCAAGCGACGGGGCGTCATCCATATGCGGTCTCGAACAATCAGACAAATCGCGGAGGGGGGGGGGGCATAATGGGCCCCCCCCGGCCTTATTAGGGTTAAGAGGTCATAGGTCACTTTAAGATTTTGAGATATTTGTGTTTCAAGCAGTTATATATATATTGACTTTTTTGCTGTTTTTGTAATTTAATTGTAAATATTGGGGTACTAGTTAAATTTAACCAAAAATATTTCAAAATTTCAATTAAAATCAAAATTAGATATGGCTTATTTCTTTTAAATCTTGTATTTTCCATGTTTTATATTACAGGTGCTTGTTCATCCATCAAGGACAACACTCGTTTTTTGTTTGTTTTGTTGAGTTTGTGGCACTTCTACGCCCTGGTATTGTCTCGTTACTGTTTTGTGTTTGTAACCTTCTATCCTGTGTTTTTTTTCACGTGTCTGGCAATTGACATAATCCTCTGGCCACGAAATTGCCAGTTGGTGGTCGAATAAAATTGCCTTAAGGACATATGATCTTGTTTTGTGTGGCTAACACTTCTACGTCCTGGTATTGTCTTGTTACTGTTTTGTGTTTGTAACTTTCTATCCTGTGTTTTTTTTCACGTGTCTGGCAATTGACATAATCCTCTGGCCACGAAATTGCCAGTAGGTGGTCGAATAAAGTTGCCTTAAGGACATGATCTTTGTTTCTTGTTGAAATTCCATGTTGAAAATAACTAACCCAAGAATCTAAATCTTGAATCGAAATCTGAATCTTGAATCAAAATCTGAATCCAACATCTAAATATATCCAACATCTGAATCTGGCAATTGACATAATCCTCTGGCCACGAAATTGCCAGTAGGTGGTCGAATAAAGTTGCCTTAAGGACATGATCTGAATCGAAATCTGAATCCAACATCTAAATATATCCAACATCTGAATCTGCATCTGAATTTTGTTATTGTGTAATACGAGAATAACTGGTAATTTGCATGTGAGTGATATACAGTTGACTGGTTGATTGGATGTGAAGACATTTGAAAAGAAGTTTAGAAACGGCAGTGAGATTGATTGGAGAAAGAATAAAACGCAAAGCAAAATCGAACAAGCACATACGGAGTACGAGAAATACAAGTGATTAAGCTTTGAATTTATGTAAACGGGACGAAGATTTGAGAGCGTAAATAAAAGTGCTAGTAAGTGGTTGTAAAAAGAGAAGGAAGGAAAGTTTGGTCAGGAGATAAATAGTCTAATTACAAAAGTGAGGCTGATTGATTGAGAGAAGAAATACAGAGTGGGCTTGATTGATTGTTGTAAAGAGAGAAAGAAAGAAAATTTGATCAGGTATACGAAAGGCAGAAGCAGGAGATAGAAGTAGAATTAATCAAAGAAAAAGAAGGGTGGAAGTTTTAGAAATATAAGTGAGCTTGATTGCAGAGAGAGTAAGAAAGAAATTTTGGTCAGGTACACAGAGTTCTGGAAATATAAGTGAGCTTTATTGCTCTCATTGGTATTGGCTGAATATATTAACAAACATCTCTGACAATATTGTGGTTTGTATTGAGATATCCAGGATAGCTAACAATTATAAACAAAGGCCATTGTTGAAAGACAAAAATCACAAAATGAAGGTCAGTGATAGAAATACTGAACGCCATGTTGAAGAGACTTTAGAGTGTTATATATGTGGAAAAGATCTTGATGGCAAGGAGAATGAAGTGAAATGTGAAAGTTGTCCTAACTCTTACCATGTGGCATGTATGAATATCTCTTGTGAAGATAAATTTAGTGACATTACACTTGTATGGATTTGCCTTTGCGGAGATAACAATATTTCTGTACGTATGTTTGACCATCTAGGTATCCCTATTGATGTCAACCAATACGAATGCATCAGTCCAAAACATGAGATCATGGAAGAGCCTGATGGCACACCTGATGAATGCTTTACCTCAAGAGAGATTGAAAGAAGCTGTAGAGGCCGCTTTACAAAGATGAAAAGGTATGTGAACAAAGGACATAAGCGGTCGATATCCCCCAAAGAAACAAATACAAAAAAGAGGAGAAATGAAAGGTACGTTGATGACTGTAAGAATACGTCAACATGTGATCAGTCGGAAAATGTAGAAAATGCAGTTGGCAAGGAAAAGGAATCTGGTTCAAGATGGGACTCGATAAGATCACGAAAGGCAAAACGCTTGGAGAAAAGACAAGGAATGATTTCTGTAGATAACAAATACAGACATGAGGATGAGTGTTCACATGATAACAAAAGAGAAAAGGGAGTGACATACATAGGAAAAGCAATGAAGCATCTGTACCGCAAATCAAACGGGAAAATCAAAGTTCCAAGTACTGAAAACCAATCAAAAATGACACAAGACAATGAAAAATCAAAAACGAGTGTATCAAGCACAAAGAAACAAATAGAGGTGCCGGAGATCAGTGAAAATGATTTGAAGGTAACACGTACAGGTACGGTTTCTCATGAAGAGACAAACATGTGTGAAGATGGTAATGACGAACATTGTTTGAAGTCGAATGAGATGGCTATGTTGTACAGTAAACAGAAATCTCCTAGTGAATGGTCTTCTTCAGATCTTGATGCTCTTGTAACATGTTCAATTGATATGCTTTCTGCTAGCCCTGATGACGTATCTGAGAGTATTTGTAAGAAAGGTGATGGCACATCTCTTGGCGAACCAAAGACAGGACCTATTACCAAGTACGCACATCCAGACTCACTGGTCAATACCCTTGAAGAATCACTCAAGAATTGTGATGGCTGTCTTATGAACTTTGGTAATCAGACTTTTCTCATAATGTCACGTGAAACGGGTTACTACATCTTTGATGCACATTCCAGAAGTAGAAAAGGGTGTCGAAGTAAGCAAGGAAAAAGCATTCTCATGCACACTAAAACTTGGCTCGGAATATACACTTATTGCATACAATTGTTGAACTCTATGAAGCTCTCGTGTGACGAGCCATATAAGCTGACGCAGTTGAAGGTTGCATACAGATCAAGTACTGATGCATTGAAACACACAATCCCAAGAGATACAATTTCAAAGGATAAGGTAGATGAAAGTCTGGTGGTAATGCAAACTGAAGATCGTTCCGTATCTAAACCCAAATCAAGCCAAGAGGAAGTACATGTAACACTCGATTGGAAAGTGCAAGTAAAACCTACCAAACCCACTGATGAAATAGTTGTTGATCTCAAATCCTACAGGAGAGTGCAAGCAAAAACTACCAAACCCACTGATGAAATAGCTGTTGATCTCAAATCCAAAAGAGTTCATGCTGGTGGCAAGAAAAAAAGAAAAGGTAAAGCAAGGAACAAGAAAGGTCAAACAAGGAACGACAAAGGTCAGTTCATCAAAGGGAAAAAAGTAACTGAAGGAAAAAACTCTTCTGATAAATCGGAGATTAGATTTGACAAAGACGAAGGAATAGAATTAGCAGTGAATAATGAAACGCTGGATACAAAGAAATCTATGAATGCAGGTGACCAAGGATTTGATACAAATACTTGTAAAAATGATAAAATCTCAGACCAGGCTGATTCAAAGAATAATCTGTTGAAACTGAATTTTGATGAAAATAGGAAAATTGAAATAGATAATGATAGTGGCAGTGATATTCATATACCAGTGAAATGTTCGTGTGCAAGAACTTGTATAGAATCTGATACAGACACAAGTCCTGGATATGATATATTTGATAAAAGCGTTTCACCAGAACGCAATATGTCTTTGAATGTTTCTGATCAACCAACAGATATGCCCAGAAATGAACAAGTAGACAATGTCTGTGAATCAGTATTGAAAAATGATGATATGATGACAATTGATTTGACACATGTTTCAGATGGTCTAGAGGAAGATGCAATGTTTGATAATGAATTAAAGAATAAAAGCTTTGATACAGGTAAACATGATACAGACAATGATACTGATATGTCACTAAATGATCATGCTCATTCAAGAAATCCTTTAGAATCTTCTTCAGATTCAAATATCAAAGATGAAGACATTGAAAAGGCAATAGATGCTAATATGTACACATGTACTGATGAAACAGAAGTTGAATTTGTAGCAGATCTTGGATTACGTGATAGACCAGATAAAAATTTCAAATTTGTACCCCTCCAGAATAATGACAAACAGAACATTTGTTCAAAACTGAATATCAGATATAAAGGCAAAGGCTGTGATTCAAGGTTAGATAGAAATAGCTGTATTGGAGTTCCTTTACAGAGTAAACAAATTACTGGTGATGGCAATTGTTTCTTTCGTGCAATTTCCTATGTAATTTCTGGAACTGAGCGTAATCATGCAATTTTAAGAAATGCCACTGTGAAACATTTATTGCAAACCAAGGACATGTTTAGTAATACATTGAGGCAAGAATATAGAACAGTCAGAGAATATGTTTTGAAACGTAGAATAAAGGAAGACGGAACGTGGGCTACAGACACTGAAATTAGCGCTTTAGCAAATTTAATCGATACTGATATTTATTCATACAATGACCAAGTACCATGTTGGCAATTGTTCTCTGCAAAGAAACCTGGAAGAATAAATATTGTAACATCTGATAAGGGAATTTATATACTGTACACAGGAAATGTTCATTTTAATGTTGTTGAATCTGTAGATTTTGTCAATTTCAATTCATTAGAACAGACAAGAACAACTAAAGAAGATAGAACGTCAAAGAGAACTTTGCCATGTCCATCAATTCAGGCTGATGTTAAAGTAAAGCATGTGTTCAAGAAGTGTAGATCCAAGTGTCAGATAGAGGAAGAAATTGATGAAGTAGTGGATAAGTCTCCTGAAACATTTCAAAACCATGTTGATCCAAAGGGAAAAAAACGTAGGCTCACGTTGGAAACTGGTACGATAAATCACGATGAGAGGAAAGGTACTGCAAATCTTTTTCACATGACATATGAACAGTGTGCAAGTAATCAGTCTGAATCAGTCGTTCACAACGAACGTAACACCAAGGATGAAACCCTTGAAAGTGATCACAAAGACAAATGCACGAGAGTCGACACACAAAGAACGCTTGTTGCCCAAGGGACATTCAATCAAGGTGATACAAGATTTGGTGACTTAAGTGGAAAGCAGTGTGTTACCAATTCACTATCTGCACTGTTGTATAGCAAGGTAAAAAATGCCAATGATTGGAAAAGTACAGATCTAGACAGGATTTTGAATAACGGTAATGAATTATACTGTTACATACGGCGATCCACTTCACTCGACAACGAATACTTATTGATATCTGATCTATTTGAATATTTGGATGCGTACAATGAATTGTTTAACATAGTATGCCGTGAACCAGTCACTGGATTGTTAGATGGAGATGAATTGATATTGGCCCAGTCTCTTTCGATGACATTGAAGCAAGCACTCGAAAAAGAACTCTGTACTGATTCTGATGCATGTTTTGTGACATTTGCTAGAAGTACTTTCATTGTATTATCTGGTCAAGATGGTTTTTTTATATTTGATTCACATTCCAGAAGCAGTCGAGGTTTCCTGATTTGTAACGGACACAGTGTTGTACTTAGTACTCCAAGTTGGCAAGGTGTGTACAAGCATTGTATGAGGTTAGCAAAAACAATGGGATGCCCCCTGCACACCGAATATGAAGTGACTAGTGTTTGTGCTAAAGCAACTTCCGGTAAGAATGAAACCTTGAAAGGCTATCCACAGTTACAGGATTTTGTTTGTAGTCCAATTCCTTCGTCAAATATGCACAGTGAAAGTCAGTCTGGAAGCTCTGGATGTTCCATACATTGTGAAAGCTTTGATGAAGTTCAAAGATTGGATGAGAGTGTTTCCCCACAAAAGATGATTGATAACCCAAATGTATTTCTCTTTCCTGAAAAAGCAAATGAAACAATCATTCATGATGTACATTATAACGGTCAGCAATTAAAACTGAAGAGTGTGACAATTGACTTAACCGAATTAAAAGAATCACAGCTAAATAATAGTTGTCTTCTGAACGGAAATGACTCTATAAATACAGAATATGAAAATGAACAAAAAGGAGATTCCAAAAATTGTACTAAATCCGGGAATAACTCTGATAGATTGAATTTAGTGAACAAAGTTCAGAATTCCAACTCTATCTTAAGCAGAAAACAAAAATGGAGTAACCTCGAAAGCGATGCAAAAGTTGATGTCGACCTTGGCAAGGAAATTCGAAAAACCAAATTGGTAAAAATGAATGAGAACGACAGCTTAAGAGTTGATGCAAGCGAATGTGTAGATAGTCATGATGAATTAATAATAATTGGAGAAGTTCATGTTAGAAATGTAGACCATGGAAAGAAAAAACGTAAAAACAAACAAAGTTCTAATCAAATTAGGAAGCGCAGGAGACAGCAAATGAGAGAAAAACGAGCCTTGATTAAAGATGAAATCATTAAGAAAAAAGAAAAGTGTATTCACAATGCGCAAATGAAAAAGAATAAAATGAAAAATAAATATCAAAATGATTTAACCTACAAAATAGAAAAAATAAATGAAGTAAAACAAAGGCAAAAAGAAATGTATGAAGACGATTCAAATTTCAGGAACATACAGCTAAATATTATGAAAACCAAATATCATTTTGATTCACGTTATAAAAAGAAAATTTTGTATGGAAATAAACAAAAATATTTGAGAAATGAAGGATTCAAAGAAAATGTTAAAACTGCTATGAGGATTAAAATGAAAAATAAATATTGGAACGATGAACTATTTAAACGAATGCACAAGAGTAGAATAAGAAGTAAATATTTGAACAATGAACATTTTAAAGAAAAACATCAAGATATCATGAAAAAACAAATGAAGAAATTATATCGCAACGATCAACAATTTAAGGAAAAGAAATTGATGAGCTTAAAAATTAAATATAAAAGAATTGAAAAATATAGGCAAAATGTAATGAAACAAAATCGAAAAAGGTCTGTACTTCGAACAGTAAAACTGTCCGAGTTTGATATTGTACTTGAAGAATTTAGAAAGATAATTTCTCATGGCCCAGAATATGTGTGCTGTGTATGCTTAAAACTTCTCTTTGAGAATCAAGTATTGAAATGTAAAAAGAGTAATTATGAAATTCGGACATGCATAAGTGATGAATATTTGCATGTTTGCAACTCGGAATGCCGGTCAGAATGTTTAATAGGCCAGTCAGCCAGATCTTCACTATGGATATGCTTCACTTGTCATAGAAAATTGAAAGCTGGAAAAGTACCTGCAGAAGCAAATATGAACAATTTACAATTACATGAAGTTCCACAAGAACTTGCCCATCTGAACAATTTAGAACAGCATTTGGTTGCATTGCATATCCCTTTTATGAAGTTAATGGTTTTGCCTAAAGGTGGTCAAAATGGAGTCCATGGCCCAGTCGTGTGTGTGCCTTCAGACACTTATGAAACCGTAAATATGTTGCCAAGACCACAGACTGAAGATCAATTGATCCGTGTTAAACTGAAACGAAAATTGTCGTTCAAAAGTTATTATGAGTACAAATTTGTAGATAAATCTAATTTGCTTAGTGCTCTGCAGTATTTAAAAGCAAATAATAAGTGGTATTTTGATGTAACAGTAAATGATAAATGGGAAAACTCACTTGAACGAAATGAAAAAGATAATGAAAAGGAAGAAGCAGAAGAAATCGGTGGCAAAGCTCGCTTAGCAAAATATTGGAAGGAAATGGAAGAACAAATTGATCATATTTTGTCCAAAGACAAAAATGCTAATAAAAACATGGAAGACAAAAGTGAACTACACCCCCAAAAAGATGATAATGGCACTGAAGACGATTTGGAAGAACGATTATGTGGTATTCAGTTAGACTCGTGTCTCCAGCCAGTAGATATTGGACAGGAAATATTAGATCAGTATTTTGAAGACATAATATGTTGTGCTCCTTGTGAAGGAAAAAGCCCTGTATCGATTTTACAAGATGAAAGCAATGAGGCCAAATGTTTCCCAGTATTATTTCCCCAAGGTCAACCAACATTCCATGATAGAAGAGATGAAAAAATAACATTAGGACGTTATCTGCACAACCGACTGATGCACGTGGACAACAGATTTGCTCAGAATACAGATTACATCTTTTATGCACAATATATTTATGAAATTCAACAGGTTATATCGCAAGTTTCTATCGCATTAAGGCAAAGTCAAAACAAAAAAGATGATTCCTCTTCAATAACTGCCTCAGATTTGAAAGATGCAGAGAAAGTTAAAAAAATACTAAAATCAGACAAGGGCTATAAATTTTTAAAGCAAATTCGTGGAACACCTCCATTCTGGCAAAAGACACAAAAAGATGTTCTCGCAATGGTAAGACAGCTTGGAAAGCCGACATGGTTTGCTTCTTTCTCATCTGCTGATATGAGATGGCCAGAAATAATGAATTCATTGCTTAGACAAAAAGGAGACACCAGGGAATCAAGTGAATTAGATTATAAAGAAAAATGTAATCTTTTAAGATCGAATCCAGTAACAGTTGCCAGAATGTTTGATAAAAGATTTCACACTTTTATGAAGACAGTAATTTTATCTCCAGCTGCACCGATTGGTAAAATAGTTGATTCATTTTGGAGAGTAGAGTATCAAGCTCGAGGTTCCCCTCACATTCATGCCTTGTTCTGGGTTCAAAATGCTCCACAGTTGGGTATCGATAAAGATCATGATGTCGTACAATTCGTAGATAAATACATTTCTTGCCAGAAGCCGGATGAAAAGGAAGATCGAGAACTACATGAAATAGTAAGCAAGGTCCAACAACACAGTAAGAAACATTCTAAATCTTGCACAAAAACAGGAAAAGCGTGTAGATTTAATTTCCCAAGACCACCATCTGAAAAAACATTCATTGTAACACCTGTTGAAGAGATTCCAGCTAAAGATTGTGGGAAAGTGCAAAATAAGGGAAAAGACAATGATCAAATTAAAGCTTCTAAAAAGATTAAAGATGATGCAGAGAAATTGTTGAAGTCAGTTAAAGATGCATTATCCAATGGAATGGAGTACAACAATGTAAACCATCTTTTTGAAGAGCTTGGCATTACACAAAATCAATTTGAAAATGCACATAATGAATTAGCATCACAACAAAGTATAATCATCAAGAGACAGATACAAGATGTATGGGTAAATCAGTTTAATCCAAGTCTCCTTAGAAGCTGGAATGCCAACATGGATTTGCAGTATGTAACAAATGTATTTGCATGTGTAGCTTATATTGTATCCTACATGTCAAAAGCTGAACGAGAAATCGGAATGCTATTGAGTCATACACTATCTGAAATGAAGGATGGAAATGAAAACGCAAAGGAAAGCATGAAAAAACTTGGCCAGGTGTACATGCAAAATCGTGAAGTGTCTGCTCAAGAAAGCGTCTATCGTGTTTGCAGTCTCAAATTGAAAGAATGTTCTAGAAAAGTGGAATTTATTCCTGTTGGACCAGACCCTGTCAAAATGAGTTTACCATTAAGCGTTATAAAAAGCAGACCAGATAACGATAATGATGATGATGAGAATGTTTGGATGACTAGCAAGCTCGACAGATACAAAGCTCGACCTAGAAATGCAGAATTCAGTAATATGTGTCTTGCAACGTTTTTTTCTCAGTTTAGAATCTTAACTGCATCCCAAAAGCCAAGTGCAAGAAGTAAAAATGTCTTTAAATTAGATAATGATCTGGGATATATTCAGAAGCGCACACGTACAGCAGATGCAGTTGTAAGATATCCCCGATTTTCACCCATCATTTGTCCTGAAAAATATTATTTGAGCATTTTGCAACTCTTTCTGCCATATTTTGAAGATGAACAATTAAAGCCGCCAACCTTTGAAACACATCAAGAGTTCTATGAGACGGGTTCTGTGAAAATACGTGGATGTGAATTAGAGGAAGTCTGGTCAATTGTGTGTACTAACCGAAAGAAGTTTGAAATGAATGCTGATGCAATTGATCATGCACAGGAGCATCTTAACAAATTTGGTCCACACGAAGATGCATGGGGTCTTTTATGTCCGGAAAAGGAAGTAGAACGACTTGAACATCCCAAAGAAAATGTAGATGTCGAAGATTGTGATGGAGATCTTGATATCCCGGATTTAAAGCATGAAAAGAAGAAAGATGACTATAGCATCGAATTTCGATCTGTAAAGATTTCCAAACAGGATGGTCATTCTTTGATGAGGTCTTTGAATGAGAAGCAACAGACTGTTTTTTACAAAATACGACAGTGGTGTTTAGATAGAGTAAATGGAAAATCGGTCGAACCGTTTCATATTTTTCTAACTGGTGGTGCTGGCACTGGAAAGAGTCATTTGATTAAATGTCTTTACTATGAAGCAACACGTATACTAGCCCGAATGTTGCCACATCCCGATGATGTCTCAGTATTGAAAATGGCTCCAACTGGAGTAGCTGCATACAATATCAATGGCCATACCATACATAGTATTCTTTCTATTCCAATCAATGCGCAAAGACTGTATCAACCGCTGAGTGATGAGAAAATAAATGTCCTTCGAAATAAGCTGGCTCAAGTGCAAATTTTGATCATAGATGAAGTATCAATGGTAGATCAAAAGTTGATGTCTTACATTCACGGTCGCCTACGACAAATAAAACAATCACGCGATCAAACAGCTTTTGCTGGTGTTTCAGTTATTGCTGTGGGAGACATGTATCAGTTACCTCCAGTCTTTGGAATTCCTTTATATAAAGACACACTCAATGGTGTATTGTGGAATGATAATTTCAAGAAAGTAGAACTTGAAGACATTATGAGACAAAAAGACGATACCCAATTCGCTGTTCTCTTAAATAGATTACGCGTAAAAGAAGGGGATGAGATTCTCTGTGATGAAGACCTAGCAATGCTCAAGTCTTGTGAAACTGGTGAAGAATGTGAAAATGCTCTGCATATCTATTCATGTAACAATCAAGTAGATGCTTGGAACAAGAAATTATTGCATAAAAGATGTGCCGATGTGATATGTGTAAAAGCACAAGACATGGACAAAGATGGTAAAAAAGGAAACAAAATACGAGAAAAACCTTGTACAGGTATGAAAACCCAGCTGCCTCCTTATCTGTGGATTGCAGTTAATGCTAGAGTGATGTTGCTCAAGAACATTGATGTTAGTAAAGGCCTGACAAATGGATGTTTTGGAAATGTAACAGAAATATTAACGGATCATACAAATTTAAATCCAGTATGCATCAAAGTTAATTTTGAGATGGCCGATGTTGGTATTCATTCAATCGAAATGTCCCAAGAATCCATTGGTAAGAAATATGTGAGAAAACAATTTCCACTTAAGCTTGCTTATGCTTGTACAATACATAAAGTACAAGGTTCGACATTAGAAAAAGCTGTTGTATCATTAAAAAATGTATTTGAATCTGGACAGGCATATGTTGGGCTTAGTCGTGTTACTTCGCTATCTGGACTTGTGATAGAAAATTTCGATCCTAAGCGTATATACTGTAATCCAGAAATTAAAGATCGCATTGAGATTATGAAGCCGTTTATTGAGAAAAGCACTTCTGAGGATATTCATGATTATAACTTTTCTTTGATAATGCAAAATGTACAAGGATTAAAACAGCATTTTATCGATTTCAAATCCCAGTGCCAATTTGTGAAGGTAGATTTTATTTGCTTGACCGAAACATGGATTAATGATGATGATGTCTGTGATGTTGTTTTAGAAAACTTTCAATTTTATCATCAGCCACGATATCTTTCATACTGCAATTCTGGAGTTGGAAATGTACTCAAAGAACAATCGCATGGAGGTGTTGCAATGTATATCAAGAATACATATTCAAGTAGATTAGACATATCTGTTGACAACTTAGAGTTTATTGCAATTCTTGTCACCAATCCAGTTTCTGTTGTGATTTCAGTTGTCTATCGACCTCCATCATATAGTATCAAATCATTCTGTGAATCATTAGACAATTTGCTAGATGCATTACACAAAAGAAGCATTAGATGTATTGTGATGGGAGATTTTAACGAGGATTTGCTTAAAGGTTCTTCACAGGTAAACAAGCTAATGTGTAATAAAGGTTACAAACAGCATGTTGTTAATGCTACTACTGAGAAGGGAACATTGATAGATCATGTGTACAGCAAGGGACTAGATTTATTGGAAACAGAGGTCATCCCTACATATTATAGTTACCATGAAGCTGTTAAGATTGCATTTTAATATTTGTAGTCAAACGAGAGGAATAAAAGAGTAATTTCATAATATTTTTGTTGATAAATAACATTTTCATTTACCATTTCTTCATTCTTGCAAAAATGAAAATGAATATTACTCCTTCTTAAAATTCATGAGAGTTGTGCATATTTTTTTTAGGCTTACCTTACACTTATCAATGATACCATCTGCCATGGACATCACATTGAAAGCATGTTGTAAACTTGGTAAAATCTTTTTTAAGGTGGTGTGTGTTGAAAGATTTATGTGTTGTCACTCCTTGCCTTTCAAACCTTAGTGTTTTTAAACATCACTCACATCATGAAATGTACATGTATTTTTAACTTTTAGATGCAATTTTACAAATCTAAAACAATGGTACACATTTATAATAGATGGATAACAAGATCATACATCCATGCTTTCTTTTTCAGTTTAATGATTGTCGACCTGATCAGTATATCAAAGTTGGATCATTCCATGAACCTTGCTAAGTGCTCATATTTCAACTGGGTTGGAGTAGGAGACAGCGTACATGGCAACCATCTCTCTGAAGAAGACACTCAAATCAGAGATCAAGCTTGAACGTGACAATAAGACATGCAAGTATTAAAGTAAAGAAGAGGATGGTTTATGATAATGAATGAATATTATCATCGGGATGTAATGCTGGAATGTTATTCTCTGAAAGATGATTTGTTTGGTAGTGATAATGTTTTAGTAATAGGTTATTCACTATGATGTAAGTTGTTCTGATTTAATGAAAATTGGAGGGTTGTAATGTCTCATTGATAACAATGAGTATGATAGTGATGATTAGGATTAAATGAATGTTATACTATCAATGATGTTCACATGATACTTAACCCTTTCTGTACTGACTTGGGGGGGGGGGGGGGCGTTGATATTTGAAAATGCAAAGGTAAATTTGCATAACTTATCAATACGCAAATTTCATCATTTTATTTTTTTAAATATGTATTACATTGTTTTTTATTTTTTATATCTCGAGGGCTTAAAGCCAGAACTGTCTATGTCCATTTTGGGTGAAATTGAGTTAAGTCCACCAAATTACTGTATATTCATTTAGGTTTGTGTGCCAGAACTGTCTATGTCCCATGTGTGTCCATTAGCCATTTTACTTTTCATGCCAGAAGTGGCTATGTCCAGACTGTTACAAGTACTGTCACGCATTCATTGCAGTATTAAGAATTGCACAATACTTGCAGTTTTCTACTATTAAAGCAGATGGGATACCCCATGCAGCTTTCACTGATTGTGGCCAAGCAACATCATTTCATTGCCCAGAAAAGCTGTTATGATAAATAAAAAAGACCAATGTGCAAAATGTATGAAGTGTGACCAGTTGTCAGGGGAGCAGAAGGAGAATTTCAAGGAAGAGTATGAAGCCCATCTCATGCGAATAAACAGAGGCTCAAGATGCCAAAGCAAGGGACAAGGCCAAGGCAGTTGCTGAAAAGGGGACTTTTGTCTCGGCTTCTTCTGATTGGCAAAGTGTGCTACAGATCCCAAGCAGTGAACATTCTTGAATATATTACAGCCGCAAGCTTTGTGTCTACCATCTATGTATATACAATCAGGCCCCACCAAATGAAGCAAGCTGCTATACTGTTGGTCCAAAGCAGAAGTATGGCAGTAATGATATGGGCACATGCCACTTCAAATGGTTGAATGATTTATCTGAAATGGTAGATGAAGTATCACTATTTTCTAACACATTAGGGGACAAAATCGAAACCAAAATATGGCTGCAATGTTCCTCTATGCCGTCCAGAACACACATCTCGAAGTCATCGCACACAATTTTCTGGAGAGCGGGCATTCCCACATGGAATGCGATGGCATGCATTCTGCAATTGAAAAAGAACGTCAATGTCTTTACAATGCACCACTGGGTAATATCTTCCACAAAGCAAGACGTTGGCCTCCATACAAGGTCATAAACATGTGTCATGGAGACTTTCATGATCTGCAGAATCTCTCACAGCAGACCATGACGAACAAACGGCGAGACGAAGATGGACATGTCTTCAACTGGCTACATGTAGAGAGCCAGGCACCATCTGCTACAAGTATAAGTACTCAGTTGACTACAAGAAGATATGCGTGTATGGGCGTGGGACACCATCAGTTCCACGTAATCTGGACCTTGCCTACCAAGAGAAGCTTCAAATCAGAACCTTAAAAAGAAGGATCTCATCGAGCTGTGCAATGGCCTAGCCATTCCTGAAGAGTTCGTGGATGGTATTTGGCACTACCCATCTTCAAGACGAGTTGATGACAATGATGTTGCATAATTATTGATTAAATTCAAGGAAAGACATAAAAAAAACGACAAGATCGTCATTTAAATAACAATTAACATGCTCTGGAAGTACTTTGTTATTAATCCACCACGTTATGCTCCTAAAATTCTGTCAAATCTTCAATTTTATATTTAAATAATTATCTTGTAAATAAAGGACATATAGTGTGGGGTATAAAGGAACATTTAAGCCGTGAAAAGGATCATGACTCACATGCCATGACCTCCAAGTATGATGTGTGACCAAGTATTATTTATAAGTTGATCACATTGAACATAACTACTTCACTTTTTTCAGATTTTATGCATGCAATCAAACTTTCAAATGTATTTGACTCAAATTTGCTTTTTTGGACATAGACAGTTCTGGTTTTAAGCCCTCGATCGAATGTTTTATTTCTAATGTATTCTTTTGTTCTGGAATATATCAAGTTGCTTTTGGAAACATATCAAAGCAATTTGATATCAATTCATATCTCTCACTTATACATCTATTTCAGTATTCACATTTCTGCCTGTACATGTACATAAATTATATGAATATATGCAATTATAGCACTTTTTGATGATATGAGCATACTAATTGATATGTAACACCTTACAGGTATATCCGATTTCGATGAAAATGATATTCAAACATGTGACTTGTGTGTAAGATAGTGACTTGAGGGAAAAAGTCATGTAACAACAATTTAAAATTCTGCTGATCAGAACAAGTTTGTGCTGAAATGGATGGGTCCATTCCCTGGGGTTGGTGTGAAGTATAACTATGACTACATTGTAGATGTTAATTGTGTTCCTAAAGACATATCACATTAATCTTAAGAAATACTTTCTGAGGGAGGAGGTTAACTTGTCAGTGGCTGGCTGCTTTGATTTGTGTACAGAGAGTAGGAAAGTGTGTGGGGATTCTGCAGAAGATGTCGAGAATCAGTTGCTTGTATTGAAGGTAGATGCATCTGACAGGGGTGTGGGTGCTGGGCTTATGCAATAGCATTCAGAAATGGAATATCCAATTGCTTATGCTAGTAAGAAGTTATTACCATGGGAAGATAATTATACAACAATAGAGAAAGAATGCTCAGCAATAATGAGCAATCAAAAATTTCAAATATTATTTGTATGGAT
>JAVYIG010011037.1:0-63959 GCA_035222895.1 Strongylocentrotus droebachiensis
AAGAGGATAGACATGATAATCGTACTTATGGATTTATGTTGAATAAACCATGTAATATGATTTAAAGAGGAAATAAATTCATTTAAGTGACGTTGAAGAAACAAACAGAACTAGAAAAAGAAAGAGGGAGAGAGAGAGAGAGAGAGGGAGGGAGAGAGAGAGAGAGAGAGAGAGAGAGAGAGAGAAGAGGAGGGAGAAGCGAAGAGAAGCTACAATAGTATATGATTTATAATGATTTATGAAAAGAAGAAAACAATTCTAATAAAGAGGAAGGGCTGAAGAAGGAAGAAAAAATATAACACCAGATATTAAATGAATAAAAATATCCTGTAATTTGTCTGTTTTTCTAATTTTTTATTAGAAGTATTTTGAATTTTGGCAAGTGTGAAGCAGAAGACGAAAGGGGCGCGTCGAAGCAATACAAACAAACAATTACTGGCAGTTTTCGAACGTCCTGTTTCTTTAAGATATCGATGTGTTATACTATCGTGCCAACATTTTAAAGAAAAATAGCAATCATCTTTCCACTTTCCTCGCATACTCACCCTTTAGAGAGGTAAAATCTTAGTGTTAAAACAAAGGTTTGAATAAACATACCCAACAAGAACAAAAGCGATAACATAACTTTCTGAAGTTGATATGTTTTTGTTTTTTTGTTTACTTGAAGCGCAGATAGATCTTATTGCAGCTGATCATTTTTAATCTTTAAAAGTCGAAAGGCGTTATTTTTTCTTTCTTGTCAGCAGGGCGTTTACATTCTAAACGTTTTCATTTTGTTTAGTTGGTTCTGAGTTACATAGGGTGTCCATGAAGAAGGGAAAACAAAATGTACGGGTGAATTACTCAAAAATTCCAAATTATAATTCCAAATGTCAATGTGCCTTACCGATTACAAATTGTGGCTTCTCAGTCATGCATTATCCTGCCATTATTATGATGATGGTGTCATATAAAATATAAGAATATGGGCTTTTAAATGATGATTGGGTATTTCCCCAAAAATATCATCCCAGTTTCATTTTCTGTAAATAACCTAATGAACTAAATGAAACAGCAACCCGCTTATTTTTAAAAATAGAGTTTCTGACACCGCAACTTTAGAAATCTGAAGTCTGGAATCGGTCAAGCATTAATTATTGATCATAGCTTTGATGTCATAGGACAGAAGGAAAGTCAACCCTTGAAATGATATTATATACATGACTAAAATTTAATATGGAATTGTTTAGTAATTTACCGTTAAACATTCTTGCAAGCTTTTCCTTCGTATACTTTTCTTCCTCAGAGAATTGCCTTGCATTATAACATTTGTTATGATATTCATTCTCATTATCTGGTTCCATAATTCTTATTTTCTATATTCTTTCAGAAAAACGAATTCATGCCTAACGCGTTACCATGGAAACACATTGCAGTCGACGTCACAGTGCTCTACGTGACTCGCACTTGGATGGCTATGCCTAATTTTTTCGAGCGTGGTTCTCACAAACTTTGACTTCTGCCCAAATTTGCCACTCATTTATACCCGATAAGGAGTCGTTTAATTTTCTTGAGCGCGTTCCATAGATCATAAAGTGACAGTCATTACAAATTTCTACAATTTACAAGAGATTCTGATCACTGAACATGTTTGAAAGGTGGATACAACCTTTTAAAAGTAAGTGTTAGATTGTTTGTGAGTGAATGGAAATGCTACTAATATTACTACTACTACTACTACTACTACTACTACTACTACTACTACTACTACTACTACTAATACTATACTACTTTCTACTACTACTACTACTACTACTACTATTGTTATTATTATTATTATTACTGTTAGTCTTCTCTCCCCCTCTCACTCTCGCACACATTTTTGTATTCTCTCTCTCTCTCTCTCTCTCTCTCTCTCTCTCTCTCCTTTGCACTCGTACTCCCCTCTCACTCATGTTCTCCGTATCTCCTCATTTTTTGTTATGTGTACGGAAATGCATATTTATATTGGCACACCACCACCCTTCATGTAATTAAACATAGTGAAACACATTGCTCTAATGACGAAGGACTAGCCACTTCCTGTGCAGTCCACTCGTGGTTGCCTCCTGGGAAATTATAAACCCATTTCAATAACATCATGATTACAAATATCAATTTCCTTTTTGGGAGGAAACGGAGTTTTGAATTATATATAACACACCGACAGCCCAACACACTGGCAAGAACCTGAAGAAGGCCTCACAAGCCGAAAGCTCGTAATAAACTTGTAAAGTACAGCTACGTCTCACGTTCCTAGACCTTTTTCTTCACGCCTATATATATATATATATATATATATATATTAGTCTTGAAATTGCCTGCATATCTTTTAGGGGGAGTATGCTTGTGTTTTCATTTGTGTTTGTTTGTCTATACACTTCTAAATCTGTATCTGAAATAGTGCTTTGGAATCAATAAAAATAGAATAATACAAAAGTCTGGTCTATCATGTTTGTATGGATCAATATAATTTCTAAAAGATACCGAAAGCAGTAGGGTATCCAGAATTCTCCGGCCGGTGGAAGAGGCACTACAACACCCCCCCCCCCCCCCCCCCCCCACTCAGTGTACCAGCAAAAAAAAAAGAGAGTGAAAGGAAAGGGAAAGAAACGAAGAAGAAAACAAACAAACTGTAAAACAAAATAATAAAGGAAAACAAACAAAAAACCAAAGGTTTTCACGTGACCTTTAGGAAATAAAACTGTTGGCCAAGACGGGGCACAATGTTGGTGGGGGGGGGGGGGGGAGGGTTTATGTGTACTTATTAAACATATCAAACCACTCTCGATCCGCTAATCGACAAGGCCGGAACACATGAATCTAAAAAAACACTATAGTACAAAACGACAAGATATATGATATAATGAATAATCCCATACTTGCAGTTTATCCACGAGCAACGCTCTCTTGATTTGCTCAATAACTATGATTGATTTTTGATTTCAACCTTCCTCTTCCAATTTTAAAAAATACCTCATATAAGTCTGTATACTTACCTGTATTCGTCCGGTGACGAAAAACGTTTTAAACATAACGCTACCGCATGGAATTCATAAGGCATTCCCTCATTGACAAATACATGCAGATAACCGTATTTCGTTTATCACGTAATACCGATACATGGAATAGCAGACAAATCCGTACACTGCGTTTGAAAGTTCATTCCAAAAATAGCCATAATTTCCACAGATAGTTCGTGTACACATGCTACATGCTTGATCGGACTTTTACACCCCCTTTCTCCCTGGAAATTTATTCCCAAATCCAGAGTGTACAATTCCAGCACTCTATATACGAGCTGAGCAGATTTTAAACACACATACCAGCTACCGGTTTTTATTTTGTATGTTAAAAAGTAAATGGCGAATCGTACTATTCAGTCTGCCTAGCCACTGAATCTCGGCAATACAATTATTGACACGCTCGAAAGATTTATGCTACTAGTACTGGTATTATACGGAGGAGGAGAGGAATGTGTGTGCGTGTACTGTAGATTTATGTTTTTTTCATTTTATTTACCAAGTTCTCACAGCCGGTAGTTTGAAACTGGGGAACATATCATGATATCATTTATTAGCTGCTATTAATCATGTTATATTGCCGCTTTATATAAACATAATTGTTTCTGTAGCGGGTACGGGGTTCGAATAGGGCGGGGCAGGGTGCGGGGGGGGGGGGGGGGAGGGGGTGGGGGGGGGGGGTAGGTTTTGAGGTGGAACTTGTATTTGTGATAATATTTTTAACATTTATGACTGCATCAGATTAGATGTCTAGTCTCAAGTAAGACTCTAAAAGGATTTTTTAGACAGTAAAATATAAAAAGGGAGAAAATGTGCGAAGAAGGTCTAGGCAGCCAGTGAGAAGGGGGGGGGGGGGGGGCTTGGGAAGACCAGAGTGCGAGGAGGAACGGAATGAATAAGAGAAGCAGGGGAAAAGCTGTGGAACAGTAGAAAGTGAAAGGTAAAGAGAGGAAAGAACGAAATGAAGGAGGGACAGATTTAGGGTGAATTTAGATTTATTTTTGCTGCCTTAACAGGATTCTATGATGTAATTACATGTTTCTCTTTTCATGTTACCCATATATTTTGCTATTGTTGAGCGCTATTTACCTTGATAATTTTTTTTTAACCTCAAGAATGAGAAGTGTTTTTTTCTAAGCAACAATGAAAAATCAATCTCCTGTACATTTCAGTATGTTGTATATCGAAGTCATTGATAGCTGTAATAATGTATCGAAAGGTTTCAAGAATAATGACAAGCGCCCAAACTTGAGAAACACGTTTGCCTAAAGAATAAAGAGAGGGTTGAACAATTTTCACCTAGCCAGGAATTTCCCTTCGAAATGCCAAGTTAATGAAGCGGGTTTGGACAAAAATATAATCTGTAGAATCTTAAAGGTAATACAAAGTTTTGGAAAATTTTGAAAATTGGGTGGATAGTGATTCTTTACAATTAAAAATATATTTGGATGCCCTGTGGATATATTATAAGCACTGGAAAGTTTAGCCCCTAAAACACTGCTGCTTTTGAGAAAAATTGAATATAACAATTTACCGGTGCTCCCGGTAAATTTTGATAAATTTCAAATAGCGCCTACGGCCGTATAATGGTAGCTGTGACCATGAAAATATCAGAATATGTAGTTGTGACATATAATTTCCAAACGGGAATAGCTAATCGGTCGATTTTAGTCAAGAAACATTGTTTTATAGCTTTATTAATATCTTGACCTTGAGAGGGTGCTATACAACATAAAGAGTTTATTATTTATAATTTCATAAAGTTAAGACTCGATTTCAACCGCGACAACGATTACTGAATATTGAAGGATCGCATATGCGTCTACTATGGTCATTTGAACCAAATTCATGATCCCATACCAAAACTTTGTATTACCTTTAATCAAACATGACGGAAAGCTTAAACCACAAACTCTTATTTTTCATCCGAATCATGATTATTGCGAAGAGAAGAGAACAACGCCAATATTTTAGGTGTAGTGGAAGGGAGTAAGGGACCACCAATGGTGTACAGTGTTGCCAGCAACTAAGGGTATTTTGGTGTCATGAGAGAGAGAGAGAGAGAGAAAGAGAGAGAGAGAGAGAGAAAGAGGAGAGAGAAATATGATATTGAAAAGAAAAGTGACTAGGAAGAGAAGGAGAGAGAAGGAAATGATGAAATCAAAGAGAGAAAGAGAGAGAGAAAGGGTGGGTGATAGAGAAGAAAGAAAGAGAGAAAGAGAAAGAAAGAAAGAAAGAAGAGAGAGAGAGAGAGAGAGAGAGAGAGAGAGAGAGAGAGAGAGGGGGAGATAGGGGGAATAACAAATAAGGAGCGAATGAGAGGTTGAGAGAATGTACATCAGAAAGGGAGAATCAAAAAAAATAAAAGTATATCATCATCAAAGGGTTTTTCTTTCGGTGTTGTCGCTTTACGAAATCAGAATGTGACCTAGGAATATGGTTTTGGGAAATACATAATTAAATCACAGGTCAACCCTTCTATTTAAATCAAATCTTGAAAGATATAGGTTTTAATAGCCGATGAAATTACCTGTTATTATTTGCTTTTGGAGAAACCATCCAAGAACTTGGATTTCAGAGTCAGTGAACGAGGGGTTTGAAGAAGGGGGCGGTGAAGGGGGCGATGACACCTGCTTAGATTGGCATAGAATGGGCATGGGAGGGCAGGTGCCCCCTCCCCTTCCATCGACTAATCACAAATAGTAGAAAAGGGTGAGGGAGAGGGAGAGAGAGAGAGAGAGAGAGAAAGACAGAGAGAGAGAGGGGGTGAGAAAGGAAGGGAGGAGTACTACGAGAAGAAAACCACCCCTCCCACACCTATTACATTCGGTCTCTTTCCTTCCTCGTTAGTGATCAGCCTATACTCAGCCCCCCCCCCCCCCTCCATGTTTTAACACTTATACGCGAATGCCTGTGTCCGAAATCTCTCCATATTTAGTAATATTGGACATTTCCAATCGTTATCTTATTTTCTTAGGCTTTATTTGTTTGTTGTTGTTTGTTTTTCGTACACCGAAGTCGGTGACTGCAGGTTGACGACGGATATGCCGATACGCTCGACCCTCCTGAGCTTGATTCGGTTCTGATTTTTTTGGCAAAGATTTGCAAAGTTGCTTACGTTATGACGTTAATAAACACTACGGTAATTAAAATGAAGGTAGAGCTGATACCAAGGTGCGTGGTCTGGAAGCATAAGATCTGGCAAGATCCCCCATCCATCCCGAGCTCGAAAAGAAAGTATAAAATACCTTCGTCGCAGGTTTATGCTTCATTCAGAGAAGGCAGTGGTTTTGGAAGAAGTTGCTTTTGATCCCGAGGATTTCTAAGCTTAAAGAACTTGTTAACTATTTGAGAGTTAGAGGTTTGAAGTAGGATCGTGTCAAGATGCGACTAACTCTCGGGTTTGCGACCGTCTTGGTCTTGTTTGCAGCAGGTAAGCTAAACGCTTTCTCACTTCATCCCTTTTTTGATTAAGTCTTCGTCGGTTATCTTTACTTGTTCTCCAATATTAATTTGTATGATATTCCCAACTTCTCAGCGCAAACTTAGCATCAAAGTTCATATATTTGTTTTATTTCATTACATTCAAAATATAGTACTGTGTTCTTATACCATGTATTTTGTTGTATATACGTTATCATATGTGTTACGTCATCATTTCAATACCGAATCTATTTTCTTCTTCAAATCATTGATTGAAATTTTCAATTCATGATGTAATTTGAAATGGATTTACAGAGCATTTTCAATATTCTTATATTGGATGATGGTTATATTTGTTCAATATCTAGTTTCATAACTTTTTAATTTTTATACTCGAATTTACCACTAGTTATAATGTTTTTGTCGATAATTATTATACGTATATTTTCATATCTGATTTTGCATTTTACAATTAATTTATAGCTGTATAAGAGAAAAGAAGCGATGATAAAGTATGGGAGGTACATGTAGGGGGACTTCGTGAAGTTATATATTCGGGTTAAGGGTTAGTCAAGCCCATAGTGGTCTGAGGGCCGGATGTTCAAAAACATTAAATAAATTGGCTACCTTCATGTACTTCTCATAGGCTTTTACGGATGCACCATTTTCCATTTATTCTGTGATTGATACTTTTATACATGTATTTTAAATGTTATTATGGCACTTTACATGGAATTTTTCATAATTTATCTGACATGAAATTCCATTTTTATGTTTGTATATGTTGTGATGATGATGAAAAAAAAGTAAATTCAAGTCAATTCAACGCTCGAAGTTGTGAATTTTTCCCCAATGGCCCCTAAGGCCTTTAAAAAGATGGCACTTCTGATGGTACATATTGAAGAGAGTCGAGATATTGATGATTACTCACAACATTTTTTTCTCTCTTTCTCTCCCTCTCACCTCCCCCCCCCCTCCCCTTCCCCTCTCTCTATCTCTCCCTTGAAACAGGCAACGCCCAATATGGCGGAATGGGCGGCATCGGTGGCATGGGCGGCATGGGCCAACCCGGTATGGGCCAACCCGGTATGGGCCAGCCAGGTATGGGCCAGATGGGACAGGGTATGCAGGGTATGGGACAACCGAGGCCCGGCATGGGGCAACAAGGGATGAACCCCGGCATGGGACAACCGAGGCCCGGCATGGGACAACCAATGCCTGGCATGGGGCAAGGCATGAACCCCAACATGGGACAACCGAGACCTGGCATGAACCCCATGCCCAACCAGGGCGGAGGAGCGATGCAACAACTTGGCGCGTTCCTGTCTTCGGCGGGCGGCAGCATCTTAAAGAAGCTGAACCTGGGCGTTGGGTGTAACCTGTGTACCTCATTCGTCACCGGGGCACAGCAATCCGTCTTCCAACTCAGGAATCAGGTAAGGTCAAATAAACTTCTAAAATGTCTTAGAGATATAGTGCCCAGAACGAACACTTATGATTATCCGTCCAACTTTACGTAGTTTTGTGCCCATCTGAACGAGTACCCATCATCATTCACCCTAAAGTTATGCTTAAAGTTATGATAAAGAAATGTGTTTCGAATTTTCGAAAATGCAATAAAAAACATAGTACTCAATAATCAGGCGGTAATACAAATACATTTTTGTTCTATCGATCTGCTATACAAACAAAAATCCATATAATTGTTCCCCCATTCTACCCAAACATTGATGACAGAATAAGCGTTATAAAGTTACAAGAATTCGTTGCTCCACATCGTTAATTTAAATGTAACACCTTACCTTAATGTGGACTCCATCTGAGAAGGATCCAAACGAACATCCAGTTTGAAAAATTAGGAGTTTCCGTTTCAAATCGTCTTGGCTATGTAAAATGACAGACACAGATTCCCGAAGAATACTGGAAATGAAGTAATTGGAAAATTACCAACAGCATATCCACCATTATATCTTCACTCATTTTCGAATAAAAACTAATGTATCCAGTCATCAAATTTTTCTAAATATAACGGCGAATTGGCATCAACGCCAAGTTTATGTTCCTTAGGTCGCGTCTACCGTCAAAAATAAAGGTGTGATGCTTATAAATTTGCACGTAAGATTACGAGATCATGAAATATATATCATTGGACGCATCTTCAATGCTATTACGTAATCCGTTCCATATGGCGTGTACTCATAATGTTGTGCGTGTAAGAGATTATTGACAAACCTTGATGACTCAAGTGCTGTATCTATCAATCAATCAGACATTCTCCTTCCCTTTTAAGTTGAGAGTAGTCAAAACCATCGTGCATGAATAATATTTAATGTTTGTCAGTGTGATCTTAGTTTTGTATTTTTTAATAGACCCAATAAGACAAGTTCATGTATCTGTAAAAAAGATGTCCGCAGGACTCGAAATCGGTTCTGGGTCTTCCTTTTAAAGAAGGAAGGGGGAGAGATGGATGCTAGGGTGAAATAAAGATAGAGAGGGGAGAGAAAGATATGGAGATGGAGAGGGAGAGAGGGAGAGGAAGAGAGAGAGAGAGAGAGAGAGAGAGAGAGAGAGAGAGAGAGAGAGAGAGAATGATTTTCTTGAACTTATCAAGTTCTTATAGCTCCCCTTGCCCTTTGTCTTTTTCAAGTTTTACCATTCCGTTTTCCCCTCTCTTTCTCACTCTGCCCCCCCTCCCTCTCTCTCTCTCTCTCTCTCTCTCTCTCTCTCTCTTTATCTCTCTATCTCTCTCTCTCTCTCCTTCTCTTCCTCTCTCTCTCCCTCCCTCCCTCCCTCTTCCTGTTATATTGTTTGCCTATCTTAGCTCTTCTCTTTTTATCACCCTTTCTTTCCCCCGACACTTACCAAAGGTCTTATGGAATATTACCATGAAAACAAAAAAACATTTGTATTGCCTATATATAAATTACTTTCATCTTAGAAACAAAATTAAAGACGACATTTCGTAATAATTGTATGTTGTGTCTACAGGCAATAAACCAATCCCAGCAAGTTTGCAGCACTCTTCCCACGCCCAACTGGCAGCTTTCTAATCAATGCAACCAGCTGACGTCATTCGTCGTCAACCAGACCATGCAACTTTTCCAATCTACTGTGAGTAATAAAGGATAAATACATAAATAATGTTATGCTTATATAGCGCTTAATACAAATATGTCTCTAAGCGCTTTACAGATGGCATACCAGTCAATTCAATTCAATATTCAGTCTCAGTTTCAGTTTAGTTTTATGTCATATTTTAGATTCACATTAATTACATAAATCATAAGCAATAAAGAATAAGAATAAGAAAATATTTAGGTGTAAAAATACATATCAAGCCATGAAAGCAATAATACGGTTGAAATAATTATGGAGATGTTGTATAATTGCATGGTATCTAAACTGAAATTTCAGAAATAAATTTACAGTGAAATCTAGTAAAAAGCTAAGCTTGTAAATCGTTGATTTCCTTTTATAAATAAGAGCATGTAGATAATTTTCATGAATACATGTACATGCATTATGTAGTTTGATCAGCATTGGGAGGGTCTATACAATGGGTTTGATAGCTGGGATGCTCCCATGAAGTGGAGATGGTGCACATAGTGTCTGCTGGAAGCGAGCCTGAACCCCACAACGGGGGGGGGGGGGGGTAATGATAATTGTACGCTTAGATATATCGTGGAGTTATTGAGCCCTCTTTTAATTCAGAATTTCATAATCTTCCATCCATAATTAATATAATATTTAAAATTGTTTCAATTATACAGCATCACAAAGGCTTTCGAAAGACCAACTCAAGGGCAAATTAAATACCCTATTGTATGTCCTTTAGAAATCATGTTTGGATTACATAATAATCATGTTACTGTAATGTTTCAGTAGGTAAGGGACTATGGCACAAGTTTATTAATACTTATAATAATAGTGAACATTTATAATGCGCCATGTCTGTCAAAAATGACACTGTTAGAATTGCCTTAAAATAATTCTAGGTCTAGTCTATTCTAGATTATTTTCTAGACGAGCTCCCGAAGTGAGGATATCCAAGCAAAATGAAACAGAACGGAACGAAACAAATTTAAGATGATATATTGTCAATGATTTTTGTTGTTGTCGATATCCACAGCCTGCCCAGGAGGTCTGCAAGGCCCTCACCTTCTGCAGCCAGCAACCCCAGCAACCCCAGCAACCCCAGCAACCCCAGCAACCCCAGCAACCGACCAACCCCTGGATGAACCAGAATCCCTACAACCAACAACCACAACAGCCACAACAGCCCCAACAACCACAGCAACAACCTTACAACCCTTACATGAACCAGGCTCGTCCACAGACACCCAACCAGGGTTATGGCCAAGGATATGGACAGCAACCGCAGGCGGGTGGATTCGCCCAAATGTTCGGACGCAGGAGGAGGTCCCTCAACTTCAGAGACCTCATCCCTAACTTCGTCAAACAAATGGGTGAGTAGTATGGTTGGTGTCCATGTGATGCATCATTTGTCCTGACGTAGGAGTGCGTCAAAGACTGAAGCTGTCTTTAATGCGCCATTTGAGGGTGACATTGTCTAAAGAATAATTGTCAAAATGAACAGTGTTAACCGTTGCGGTGAATTACTAACGTATGGGGTTATTGCGCTCGTAGGCTTGGTAAAGTAGTAACGAAATCAAAATAACGACTCGTGTGGCAACGAGTGTAAAAAAATTATTCTATTAGCTTTTCTCTGTATTTCATCATTTCGCAATATGTTCATATTCTTCATATGTTCATATTTTCGACCAAGGAGTAGTAAACTAATTCCCTAAAATAATTTATCTGTTCGTTCTCTGAAGTCTAAAGTAATTTAAATAGTTAAAATAAATTTCAACAAATATTGTGGAATAATAATGGATGTCTTATGAATCAACACAATGTTGTATCTTGTATCATTAATACCTGCACATGATATTGTCATCATTTGTATCATTATCACCATCATACAGCATTTGTTCAAGAACTTAATTGATACCCCCAAACACTATTATTTTATCAGATTCACTCCTGGATAACTTGGAGAACACCATTTGCCAAAGCTGTGAGAATGTCGTTAATAGGATGCAAGGAGACGTAACGAATGAACAGACACTGGTAAGTTGATAATTTCTTTCATTCACTATTTTTGCAAATTCAATTTACTGTAAGAAAGTTAGATAGAGTGTCGATCATGTCCTGAAACGCATAGTCACAATCACTGTTATTGAATTGATAATAACTAAGGTGTATATGATCAACAGACACTCGTAAAGTATAGACGCCTGTCAGTCCAGATGTTTTATTATATTTTAATGAAACAAATAACCGAATTACACATTTCGAATATTTTTTTCTTTAGGTATTCTAAACATGTTATGGATGAAAAAGTAAAAAACTGTTTGAGGCACTGTGTCTTTAATGAGAGGCCTAAGAGATACTGCAATGTGCATATGTGTTTTATATCATTTATATCTTTGATTTGTTAATCCTTATTAATAACATAGAGTCAAATTGGCAACCTTTTGAGGGAGTCTTGTGACGTCATGCCCTGCATCAACAAGACTGAATGCTACATCGTCGCTAAACACTACCCTGCCGCTCTTAAGGACTTCGCATCCAACATGTTTGTAAGTATATTGGACAAGGTCCTGACAGTCAGGACATTATACATGTTATACCCAAGATTCTACGGAGACGTGAACGCGCAATTCGGAGTTGGATTAAATTTGGGACTGCCCTACTTGTAGCTACTTGCGCCATTTACATAGCAAATAATGCCTAAGCGGTAACCGTTGGTCCCCCATGATCCCCCTTTTCTTATGTTAATTGAGAGCTGATTTGATGAGATAACCACCTATCAGTGACCATGCAGAGAGGTCTAATCCCTCAAGGCCAAACTAGTGCAGACAGGCTTTAATCGCAGCTTCTTTTGCAAGTGGCCCATATAAATCAAATCCTAGCCGACGGATCGGCTTTCTAAAACTGCATTTTTGTTTTTTATCACAGAACGCAAGAGATACGTGCGAATCCTTCCGCCTCTGTGGAGCCGACAGCCGCGTCGGTATTTCCGGTGGGTTCGACTTCCCTGGTTTCGGCTTGGATGCCTTCCTCCCCGCTCAGGAACCCCAGATCCCCAGCGACTTCCCCTCCGAGCCCGACGTCACCATCGCAGAGGAGGAACGCGTTGCCTTCAATTCAAATGGACGTACCAGGAGACAGGTTCCAGGAATGGGCCAGCAGTCACCGTATGGTCGATTCCCAGGCATGCAAGGTCAAGGCATGCAAGGTCAGGGCATGCAGGGTCAGCAAGGTCAAGGCATGCAAGGAACCAACCTCCTGGATTTCGCCTCCATGTTGGACCGACTTCTCAGTAAGTTCCACGGTCAGCTCAGTGCTATTAAACCACTTTCGTAAAGAAACCGATTCAATACATTTAAAGCCTCACTGTACTACTTGTAGCTACTTGCTTCCTCTATATAGAAAACAATGCCTAAGTGGTGCCCGCTGGTCCCCCATGATCATCTTTTTCTTATGTTAACTGAGAGCTGAGTTGATGAGATAACCACCTGTCAGTGACCACGCTGGGCGGTCTAATCCCTCCTGGCCAAACTAGTGCAAACGGGCTTTAATAGAACGTAATCTTACAAACCTCGGTACCGAGCATCGTACTTGTATACCTATAAAACTGCCTCTCATTCAAACGAGCCGAATTGTAATCTTTTTACAGGGACAATTTTATCCACAAGGATGATTGCATTACAAGATTCTTTTATCGAATATCCTTGGATAACATAATTAGCAACCACATCATCTACAACATATTGACATCCATCGGCAACAACAGTAGCAACATAACCCAAAACACCACCACCAACAACAGTTGAGTAATTTATTTTAATTAATTTTTCTGACAATGAAATTCTCTGTTTTTGTTTACTCAACAGCGAGTTTTGGTGTCCAGATTCCAGGCCTTGGCATGCTAGGTAGGCGGATGCAGATGTTGAAAACAGGTAAGAATTGTACTCTTTGGGGCCTCTCAAGGCATGCTCATAATGTCTGACAAAAATGCACTCGAACAGTAAAATGTAATATTAGAGGTTGGTTATACTTGTCTTTTGTATTAATTGATTTGATTGGTCATAACATACCATCTTTTAAGTAACTAACTTTCATTTTCATTTACGTATTTTGAACATATTTGGCTATACTTGTCGTCACAGCTCGCACTAGCAAGATGGCTATAATTTCTCAGAAGTGCTGGCCTGTTCTTTTTTGTGCATCCGGTTTTACACCGAACCATGACATACGTCAATAATACTTTACTTAACAACACTACTAGATTCATTAAGTTTACCGCATGTGTTTATTTCTTCTTCGACGGGTGTTTGATCAACCTCTATTAAAGTAAAAAGGCAGTTTCAATCGTTGGAGGGCATTGTTGACACTTCGGAAAAGTTAATGACTTCTAACTTGATCATTGAACCGACCTTAAGGCCCCATCGATGATTTTTAAGGGAAATGGGGACGACTTTGGAATTTCACATTGTGATTTTAATGCAAATTTGCTTGACAAGGTCCTCCCATTCGGGGGTCCAGTTTTATTCCGAAATCCTTGGACTGCCACAGAAATATTGAAAATAAATTTTAAACATGAATAAGATAATATATCGTACAAACTGAAAGAATCAGACCTCGGGGGTGGGGGGGGGGGGGGGCACATTATCCCTCACCTTTAACGGGCTTGTATCTAAATCTCATTCATGCTTTGTAACTGTAGGTCTACTCTTATCTTGAACGCTGTAACTATCCTTCCGTTGTATTTCATGTTCTTGTTTTCTTTTTGTTTGAAGGAATGAGCGCCATGAGCGCCATGGGGGGCATGGGCGGTATGCCCAGGATGGGCGGCGGTATGCCCGGGATGGGAGGCGGTATGCCAGGATTCGGTCGCAAGAAGAGGGCTACTGAAGATTCAAGTAAGTCTGTTTTGAAAAGCATCTTTAACAACTTGAGTATTAGTGTGCAGTTGTACAACATTTGTTAAATCAGATTAAGAGATTTTTGAAAGGTAATATGGATGTCGATTAAGGTGTACGTGAAAAGCATCTAAGGAGTTCTGCCTTAAGGTTTAAGACAAATTTAGTTTTTAATAGTGAATACTCAAAAACTAATTTTGACAGAAGGCGTAATAGAAGTGTATTTACCTTAAAACGGAAGGCTAAATTCTAATTGAACAAACATTGAACAAACATATTTCATGTCATCATTTGTTATATGTTATCACTCTGGTTTCTGAATGTTATCTAAAAGTAGGCTCATAAAATGGATTTAAAAATAGGACTGTAAATTGAAATGAAAATGATAAGATAAATTGAGTTGGAAATTAGTTCAAGATTATTTTTAAAACTTCAAATGAAACTGAATTAATTAATGATTGATCAATACATTTAAGGAAATTGAATTGCAGTTTCATTAAAAAAAAAATTAAAAAAAATCAATGATAAATTTGAAATCCAGAATTCAGAAAAAAAATACTTTAAATAAAAAAAAAAAAAAATTATAAATTCGTTAGTAAAAACTTAAAATTTGAGGGAAAATTTGAAAATTGGATTGAAAATTGAATTGAAAGTCGAATTGAGATTTGAAATTTGAATTATTTGAAACTGATCTTTCTCTCCTAACGTGCCCAGTGGACGAAGAGAGACAACGTTTCACCCGACAGGTCCCTCAGTCGCAATTCAATCCATTCCAAGGACAAGGACAACAGCAAAGACAGGGCATGCAGGGAGGACAATCATCTGTGCTCGATTTCATCCCCATGTTGGACCAGCTCCTCAGTAAGTTTACATATCACCTGTTGGCGCAATGCTCCTTGCACACAAGGTTTCATTTACTGACGCAGGACTTTGTCAGCGAGTAGTGCGGTTTTTTTTTCTCGCATGGTGAGAGGGATATCGAACGTAAATAGAACGCCAAATGAACAAAGTATTGTAAAAAGTATTGTAAAATTCAAATAATTCATGTTTAATCTGCCGCTCCAACTAAGCCGTCAGCGCATCTCAGCTATGATTTTTATCATAAAGAACAGATTTACAATTTGTTTTTTTTAAATAAGTTTTGGTTGGTAATTTGTAGAAAGACAAAGGTGCGCTTAAAACAACAGTATAAAGCGCCTAATAAATTTTGTGTATTATTATTATGATTTTTTTTGGTCTAATTGTTTAATCTGTTTTTTCTCTCAACAGAGAGTTTCGGCATCACCATCCCAGGCCTAGATATGCTCGGAAGAAGACAACAGCAGTTCAAAGGTAAGAAGTCTACACGTAGAGGTGTGGTAGTGAAGTGGTTTAAGCCCTTGAATTCAAATGCAAAGGTCTGGGGTTCGATCCCCGACACGGCACCAATGTCTTTTGGCAAGGTTTTAATCTACATATGCCACTCCATATCCAGGAGAGAAATGGGGACCTGGTAGGATGACGAAAGTCTTTGTGTTAGTAACTGCCATATGACCTCATGGCGACCGTATAGAAGGAATACTCCGCAGGGAGTGGAGATGGTGCATATTGTGCCTGAATGAATCCGAAGACAGGGGTAATAACATAATTATGTGAAGCGCTTAGAGATAGTATTTCGTATACAGCGCTCTAATGATAAATCCAGGTTATTGTTATTATTATTATTTAAGGATATTATTGTCGAAATATCCGATAGAGGGGTTGAAAGAGTGTGCCCCTGTGCACCGTGGATCGTCCTTATTGTAGTTTGTTCCTGGGCCCCATTTCACAAAACTTGTCATCAGTAACAAATGCCAGTTTTTGTTATAAGCTACTTAAATCCTTGCTCCTGATTGGTTATCGGCAGATTTGTCACTGATTTTTTTTTTCTTCATTTCTCATTGAATTCTACATTCTCATTTAATTCTACAGAGAACGTATACATTTTTGTATTCCATTCATTATCAAAAAAGAGAAAAATGAGAAAAATGACCCAAATAATACCATTTTAAAAGGCCTCGTTTATTATTAATTGGAGAAAGAAATTGACCAAAATATATTTTCGGATATTGGTATCTCGTCGAGAAATGTGTCATTTGATATAAGACAGATTCGCCATAATTATGTAATGAAAGTGGACCTCTCCATTTTCTCAAAATATTAATAAAATTAAATTTATAAATCAATTTTTGTCTTCCTAAAAGTGTATAAATTACTATTAACATTTGTTAATTACAAATGTAACTATGTGTTGTATACTTTTTGCATTGTATTCGTTATTATGTATTGTATTTTGTTGGAAATGAAAAAATAAAAATGAATGAAATTAAATGAAAGTGGTATTTTGCGATGGCTCCATTTCAACTAAACCATGTTTCCCCTTTTTTCAGGAATGGGCCAAATGGGCCAGATGGGCCGCGGTATGGGCCAGATGGGCGGTATGGGCGGCGGCATGGGCGGTATGCCCGGATTCGGACGAAAGAGGAGAGACACAGGATGTGAGTAATATTTTGTATATTGTTTTTAATATCAAATCAATGCCAATTCTAGGTAGAATTAAACACCGGTGATGAGCATATCTTAAAATGTCACATCTTGTACATTTATTTCCTTGACAAAAATCTCACCTTATTTTAATTGAACACAAAGGCGAATGAGGCAGGGAATAGGGACTACATAATCTTTAATCTACAAAAAAAAAAAATCCACACATCCGCTAATCCCCACTTTCGGGTAGCTCTGGTTACTTGTTGATGTATCTATACTATATTTGACCAAATTTGAATCTCAATTTTCAGTTTGGTTTTCGCCTGATTGCCACTTATAAAAGTCGTCAATCGTCTATTAAAGTGAATCGGACCCCCCCCCCCCAAAAAAAAAAAAAAAAAATTGAATTGAATTGATATATGAATTTAGACCAACTACTGTACGTTAACTGATTAAACAGCTTTTCAGCTGCCGTAGACTAGCCCTCCCTCTAAAAATACAACAACAACAACATACAAACAAAGTTTGCTGTGTGATCTATTCGAACGTGATTCCTACATGTATATGCAATGATGTAGAGTGTTGGGTTGCCTGGCCCTTGAGTTGATTACTATTAATTGCAATCATGTTAAATCACGCATTGAGAAAATACTGCTTTTTGACGGATACAGTTAATATGTTGTTTGGTCTAGTGAATGAGCAGAACCTGAACCACCACAGCGCCGAGCAGCAGAGACAGAAGAGACAGATGATGAATCCTCCTTACAACCCCTACCAGCAGTTCCCCCAACAACCTCAGCAACAGTTCCCTCAACGGCCACAACAGCCACAACAGCCACAGGAGAAGCCATCTTGGTTTAACGTACCCGCCATGCTGGATAGCATCCTCAGTGAGTTCAGTTGATATTAAAGCCCACTGCACTACTTATAGTTTCTTGCGCCCTCTATATAGCAAACAATGCTTTATCGGTGACCGTTGCTCCCCCATGGTCCCCTTTTTCTTATGTTAATTGAGAGCTGATTTGATGAGGTAACCACCTGTCATTGATCCTGCAGGGAGGTCTAATCTCTCCTGTTCAAACTAGTGCAGATAGGCTTTAAAAAAAAAAAAAAAAATAGTAATAGTAGCCAGTGGCGTAGCTACGAGAGAAACGGGGGCACCCCCCAAATCGCGTAACAAGAAAAGGACAAATAAAACAAGTTCGAAAGAAAAGCTAGATTATCACACATCTTTCCGGATCCCTGTAAGTGTTCCTCTGTCGTTAGAAATGAGGATGAACCAATTCTTAGACATACACATGTACGTAGTAAACGAATATCATATATTGATCTTGTTTTGGGCGGATTCAAGCGGGGGTTAAACGAGCTTTTGCCCCCTCTCTTTTAAACCAACCGGCAACTATAGTTAACCATGGTTACGTATTTTCTCTCTAATTTAACAGAGCGTTTTGGTATCAACATTCCAGGCCTCAAAAGTCTATTGGGAGGAAGACAACAACAACAACAACAACGGCCGCAGCAGCAATACCCTGGTAATTGGCATATATATTTATGACATATAATTTAATGAATGTATAATTATATACACTGTTGCCCATAAGGATGGAATATAGTTCATCCTTTCACCTCTTTTCATGAAGTGATTGTGGGGAAATGCATTATTCTTTATAGATAAAGTGTATGTCTGCTCAAAACTTTTATTGATCAATCCAGAAAGTCATAGGGATGAACGTTTTTGAATTTCGTTTCTGTCAATGTAGGGTTTTATTTTTATTAGCACAATAATATTATTCAAATCAATTAAACAAACCTGTCAAAAAGGGACAAATCATCATATTATAAAGAGTTAATACTTGTTTGCGGTAATTGGGTTGGGATTCCTAAAGTGGGTTTGGTGTATGGGCATGAGAGTTCTTCGTATTCACGATTTAATTTTGGATGTTTTTCGCTGTCAATTTAGGCGGGTACGGGCTGTTAATGTGTACAATATACAATGTATATATCAAAATAAATCATTCAAGGGCATTGCGTTCATCAAAACTTGGTTGCTTAATAATTGACATCCTTTTTTTCTGATTTGTTTGCAGGTATGGGAGGAGGCATGGGTGGTATGCCAGGCATGGGAGGTATGGGAGGCATGGGATCATTCGGCCGTAAGAAGAGGGCTACCACACCCTTCGATTCCCAAGGTGAGTGTTGCCAATTCGATTCACTCCATTCAGATTAACGATCAACATATTTATCTGAGCATTTTAGCTGCAATCTAATATGTTATTTTTTCATGTTATCATACTGCTATTTATATGTTTTTATATTGGTGAATAAAAAATAAAAAAAATAAAAAAAATATTTATCTGAGCATTTTAGCTGCGATCCGATATTTTTCATGTATTTTACGTATAAGTCAATTCGGGTATTGATAAAGATGATGATAAAAAATACATAAATGATCACTTTTGTTATTTTCATTGTTAAAGTATTGGATTGTCTATAATCTAAGATAATGATAAAAGCAACGCATGGTTTAACAAATAAATCGTTTGCCCTCGTAATTATGCTCGTACTTCCAAAGGTACGTATTCTGAACAACGGTTACTCAAATGCTCGGATAATTAAATTTGTAGTAAATTCATATTGAGGCATTAATAATTATTGCGAACCCCTTTTAGTAAATGTGATTTAGAAATAAGCTTAAGTGATCTATCATTTGAATTAGTGCAATGCATACGGTATCTTTAATTGTACTTTTCCGCCTCCTTCGTTTTTTTTCCTCGTTTTTTTTCCTTCAAATTCGACTTGATCTATGAAGAGTTTACTGGATTTTCTTTTAATATCCTTTATATCTGAGGATATTTAAACCAAAAGTTTATTGAAATTAAATCCCAATTTTCGTGTCTAATAATTTATGTATAGAACCGTATTTTTATAACACCACTGAAGAACAAATGAAATCAATAATGATAGCTGTTTACATGTAGCAGTTTTGATTGATAACTTGCTTTTTCATTTCATTTTCAGTCGAGCCTGAACATAGTGAAGAGATGGCGAGGTGCATTGGAAGTGCTATGACAAATGTAAGAACTGTTTCAAAGCTAAAGCCTGGTAGTAATGATACTTAAGAAAGAAAAAAAAAATCATATAGTGCATGATTATGATGATGATGATGATAACAAATTATCTGTGCGCTTTTCAGAGTATTTTTAACAGAGCCATCTATACGCAGAGTTTGGCCAACTTGGTTTCATTTGGTCCCACCATTACGTATAGTCTTTTGTTTTGTGCCTGCCAAATAAAGCAATTTTAGCCATGTTGTGCCCAACTTGAACCTTGCTGTTCAAACCATCCTCATCAATGGCTCTGTTCTGTAACATTCAAGAACATATTTTATTATACCGCATGGATTATCGAAGAGTTGGATATAATAATCCACATAACATTATAGTAATACATTCAAGGGGCTTTATATAGAATCGTATAACGTCATTTACATGTTATTATAACTTAGTCATGAAATGAATAAATATATTTTATGGTAATATCATTTGGTGTCTAATCATTCACTTTCAAAGTTATGGTAATTTTAAGGGGTGAAGAAATTAACACATAATACAAAAAGCAAAAGAGTATTACGCTTTGTCGGGTTTTAACTTGGTCTACATTTAGTGCACTTTCATGACTACGGGTATCCCCCCTCTCACCACAAAGAGTTAAATCTGATATTTTTGGCATAAGTTCGGATACCTATGCAAAGATTGTTCTTACATATTGACCTACTCATATTTTAGTGCCAATACAAAGAACAATTTCTTTTTCTTGTTTCATCATTCATGGTTAACTCGATACGCGTGCATGATGTAAATTGACCAGAAGCTCGTGAAAAACTTGTTATCGTTGTTTTATTTCTGATATGGTCCTCGGGATTTTGCAAAGTATTTATAATTTTGGAAACATTTTGTATCTTTACAGGAAACATGGAAGTGCCAATTGTGCAAGCGGGGAATGACCGCCATGTCCCACGTCCTCGATATCCAAATGGTATGTTATTGTTTTTATTTTCTTTCAAGTTTATACAAAACGTTATTTTTGTACTCAAATGGACAATAATGGTTTGCTACTGTTTTTTCTTTCTTTCAAGTTTATGATTAACTCTATTTTTGTACTCAAATGGAAAGTAATGCTTTGTTCCTGTTTTTGTTTTCTTTCAAGTTTATAAATACAGTTGTTTTTGTACAATATGGAAAGTATATAGATATCATTCTCATAATTTCTACCATTACTTGTCTGTTACAGTCTCACGAATCGTCTGGTTTGGAGAACATGTGCCGCCTTCTCCCAGGAAATCTTCGAACTATGGTAAGCATTTATTTTCTTTTAATAACAAAAATATGAATGCTTATAAATCCTTTATCTTTACATGAATTTCTATTCATTTTGTTCATTTATAGAACTTGAGATCACAGCCATTTAAAAAAGGGCTCTACAGATCAGAGAATAAATTGGTGAAGATGGTTCAGTAACTTGAAACACTGCATAGTTTTATGACGTTTTTTTTTTTGCATTGAACTCGTCACCCAACTACCCCCCCTCTCTCTCTCTCTCTCCTCCTCCTCTTATACTCCCCCTTCCGCTCTCTCACACTCTCTGACCCCTTCTTATTCTCTCTCTCTCTCTCTCTCTCCTCCCCTCACTCTTTCTATCTGCCCTCCCACCCCTCCTTGACCCCTTCCCTCCCTGTCTGTCTCTCTTTATCTTTCACCCCCTCTCTCTGAATACCTATTAATCATTTACAGACTCATTACTCTACATCTTCATCAAAACAATATCGAATTGTCCATCTCATTAAATCAATATCATTCAACATTTCAAGTACTTTCAATTTTGCTAAACATGCCACACCCTTTTCTTTTCTTTACCCCCATGCAGTGTCAGTCCGAGTTGCGTCCCGTCCGCCAACGTGGTGGTCAAGGAAGCCCATCAGCCATACGTGACCCGGTCGAGGCCTGCCAAGGACTTGGATACTGCCTGAACGAGAGGGTCCAATAAGCTATGAGGCACAGTCAGAATCAGCAAGCACCCCTGTTCACTTTCAACCCCGATTTTGCCAAGAATAGGTCGGTTTAGGGTGGGTTTGGCGACCACGCCCATCCCGATGACCACGTCCAAACGGAGGACAGCTTTCTCCGTTATCCCTGTTTCCTGATGTCAATTTCCAACACTTCCCTATATCCTATCTTCCACCCTAACACCAATCCTAATCTTAAACATGATCCAAATTTCAACCATGCCTATTCGTGTAGTATAATTTAAAAACCATCCAGTCTTGTCATAAAACTGGAAGAAAGGGAATATGATTGTAGAACTGTATTAAATAATAATGTTTTAATTTACGATGTCCGGCTGACAGCGGATAATTGAACTTATTAAAGATGATGTTTAGCAGCACATATTTGATTTTCCAGTAAATTTTAATGATAAATTTAAATAAATCACAAAATTCAAAAATCCCATAACTTAAGATTTCCCAATCTACGCTGATTATCTTGAATAAAACAACCAATTATTTATATATTTTCAAATGTCATAATTCGTACTTATTTAATTATGTTCCATATCAAGTTTTGGAAATTTATCATGTGGTACTTAAACACGAGCAAAATCTCTTCAATTCTCCCAGGGCGTTGTGAATAATACGATAAAATTTAAATGATATTTGAATGAAATTCGTGCCACAAACAGCAAAATAGAGCTGTGCAATATCAATTTTAACCAGTCATCAATACATCATGCTAAAAAATTAAAATGTTAGTTTACTTTGAAAACATATCGTGTTAAAAGAGACTTGCTGCCAGTTATGCACATATTTTGTAAAATTTCCCCTTTTTACATCTTTTAAATTCAAGACAACGGAATCTAGTTTTTGTGGAAATTAAGGGTGTCTTGCTATTCTATGACTTTTGTCTTGTAAATATTTATAAATGTTTCTTTTCTTACTAATAATAATTGTATACTTCTATGTTCATTTCTTTATATGCATGTATTTTGTTTATAATACAAAATAAAATATAATTATTGTATATAAATCCTGACTTCTGAGTTTCTTTTTGTTCTGTTGATGCAACGGGTGTGCAATGAAATAATGTTATAGTTTCGAAAATGATCCAGGATCAAATAGGTCATTTCCGTGATGTAAACAAATTTCATGTACGACTCTTTGTGAAGAACCTCATTATGAATTATTTCATTCACCTGATACGATTTGGTCTTATTGTATTACAATAGTCAGAATGCAAATTGCATACATTACGTGTCGGGAGGTATGGCAAGCCATAATGCTTGTCCGACATAGCAACAGTTAATTTTCTGCAATATGCATTCTGAAAGCTGAGATACAATAATGTACAACTCATCGCTAGCATGGACAGGTATGAGTTAGACTACATTTTAAGAATTTTCTATAGAGAACATGCACCAACGTAATGGTGGTCAAATATATTGAAAGGTCCATTATTTTGACCTCGTTCAATTTATGAATGATGGATGATTGAATATTCGATTGGTAGATGTATAGATCCCTTGATTAGTTGGATGTTTGATTGATTTGTTGGGTGTTTTTTCTGATTGGTTAATTGTTTCTTTTTATTGGTAAACGACTTGATGATGGATGACTGACTGATTGGTTGATTGATCGCTTGATTTCTTAAATGATGAACAGAAATGTTGTTTGACGGATTGATTTGAAGGTTTATTTGCTTATTAAAATACATGTTGACTGATAGTGAAGGTCGGGAGATTGAGATGCATGAAATATTGATTAAATAGGTGAATTAATTTGGAATTATGAATACATTCATGTGTTATTTGAAACTAGGAAACTTTTCCATCCGTGAATAGTCAATTTGCATTCCTCGTTTGAAATTTCATGTTTATATTCTTTTATGCTTTCATCTTTTACCCGGGCACGATATAGGACGTGAATCAAGTCTAATTTCAACCTTCTCATTGCAACTTTGGAAAAAAAGATTTTGAGGGAGGGGTGTCTTCCTTATCAGGTTCTGAAAAATGATTACTTTCCAAGTTAATGATAACAACACATTTTAAGGGAATAAACAAAATGACAGAACATATTTAAACTATTAAAACAGCGCATTATTTTATGTATATGGATTTTTTTTAATGCGCCTAACAAATTACTTTGAAAAGGCAACTGAAAATAAATGTAATTTACAACTATGTAAGTGACGCGACTAATGCTTCCAAGTTCCATGAAAACATTTAAGAAATTGAAGAAAACTTCAAATTGAGTTGTGTGAAAGGACTACTTCAAATGGATAACATATAACCTACATTATTTATATAAGAATATAAAAAAGGTGTTTCCTCTATGTCGCCTACTCCTTTCATTCTTCTTCTTCTTCTTCTTCTTCTTCTTCTTCTTCTTCTTCTTCTTCTTCTTCTTCTTCTTCTTCTTCTTCTTCTTCTTCTTCTTTGTCATACCGACATCTTATAGATGTGATCGGTAACGTATGGGAAACAAAATAGTTTGCACTTGCCTGTTGGTGCCCCCCCTCTACAATCTATCTTCGGTAACTACCATTCCTGTTTAATTCGTCGCCTAGTTTTCTTGTACGAAGGTCTACCTCTCCCCTCCCACGGTGGCGTATGTCCCCCCCCCCCTCCCACCCCCAAAAGAAGGCTCATTACATAAACCCGAGTGCTGTGTGTCTATGGGTCTAAAGCTGCCCTTCCATCTCCTCCTCTGAAAAGAGGATTCCATCATCCTCCCAATACATCACCTTCTCCAAACGCCTGCACCCCAACCCCATTATTTAACACGAACAAGTTGACTGTTATACTGATATTTCCCTCGTTTTGTTCGTATTGTTAATATGTTAACCCCAAGATGTCATCACGTATTTCGTTGTCTATCTCATCATCGTTAGTCTTTCCAGGACACAAATGAATAGTGTCCTTGCACAAGCGCTGGGCATTCTGAAAAAAGGGAAACAAAATAGATTAAAAGGTGAAAGAATAACGATTCTCTATCATGAAAACCATTCCTTTTTCTCAAAGACAATCTTTAACATGTCCTGGAAAAGAAATTTGTCAATTGTGCATTCACAGGTCCCAAAATTCCAACCAAAATATATATCTTAATATTCATGCAGAATCAGGCATATTGTAGTAGTCTAGGCCTATGACCCATGTAAGCTCTTCATTTGTTGAATGTGTTACCCTGGTGCAATATTAATAAATAATAAACTTACAACAACAAAAAATAATAAGATCGCATATATTTAAAAAGGGAAACTGTTATTCAAGTTTCTTACGAGCATTTTTGAAGGCAATGCTTTTATCATTGAAAATGGTTTTAAAAATATGTTAATCTAAGTCGGACGTACCAGAAAGTTGAAAATGCGGGTATAGATTTTGTCCACTTTTTGCTGAATCACAAGTGTACAATCATGGCGGTCAGTATGGTCGGTGAAAAAGTCGTTGCAAGGATCAGTGAAATACTCCGATATCTACAGGATATAGAGAATATAGAGAATATGAGAATATAAAATACATATATAAGTCATATGAGAGAGCGATAGGGAGAAAGAGAGAAAGATAGAGAGAAAGAGAGAGAGAGAGAGAGAGAGAGAGAGAGAGAGAGAGAGAGAGAGAGACAGAGAGACAGAGAGACAGAGAGAAAGAGAGAGAGAAAGGGAAAGTGAGATTTTTTTAATACAAATCTTTCTTGCTTGCTTATCTTTCTACTATCAGCATCCCCAGTACCAACAAAACACAAAAACAATAGATAGATAAATAAATCGCTTCCATCTGTAAGTATTTTGGCGTTAAGTCGGATTACTAAAGTAAAATACTTAGATGTGATCTGAATAAGGCATGATCCATTTTGCTTTAGCTAAATGCTAAGTAAAATTCTGAAGTATTGTATTGAATATTAGCCGTGGGCCCTGTAACATAAATAGTCACGATTATAATTTGTGTTTCCCTTACTCGTAACTTTACAATGATAATTTCTTACGATTATTATTTTTTGTTACAGATACAATGCATGGTAGGATAAAACTAATTGCCGAAAGACTGGAGTGGATATACAACAGATTTTTACGATTGAATGCAAGTCGATATTTATGTTACAGGGCTATCAGGGCCACTGATGAGAAGAGTTTGGCCAATTCGGTTCGAGTCTGGTACAATACGGCGAATACTGCTTCTTTGGGCAGGCACAAAACAAGAGAATATGCGCCGTGTTTTTGACCAAATAGTGAAACCTACTTGCCCAAACTTTGTGTATAGATGGCTTTGGTGGCCGTAAAATAATGCCGTCACCTTTTGTTTTTGTGGACATACTTACTGCTGTCTTCTCAACGATCATTGCGAATCGGCTATTGATGACGAGTCGCTTGCATGCACGACAAGCGAGGTGCCGGTCAATGACCCCGCTGAATAGATCGTTTTCGGTCTCATTGAAGATCCGTCTCGCGACATCGTCTACGCTCGTAGACACGCGATTATCTCGAAGTGGAACGCCTTTCACTGAATAAAAAAGGATACATACTCAAGTCACACCAACAAGACCGACACCAGACCGACACTAAACAGACCGAACAAGAAACTACATTGCCTCCAGAGACCAGTTATCATGGTAATTGGTCGGTTAAAAATCGGTCTGGGAGTTTGACTTGGGCCTTAATTGGACATGGGGTTTGAAAGCATAAACATCAGCTTGAACAAAGCACAGTATTGAGTGATCACGCTCTATCCGTTCACACCGCCATATCGATTGACACAGCGACTCCGAACTTACGAATCTTGCCCATTCGAGGTATTTTTATTTTTTGTTTGGTCACGTTACAAGAGGTACTGGTACAATAAAAAAAAATCCGCTCGTGAAACTTGTTAATATCAATCAGGGGCTTTTTTTTTGGGTAAAAGCACATTCATCAGTCAGCTAGATAAACATGAACACAAGACAGTGGTATGTCATCACCCACTGAGTACCTTATTGCATTAGCATTGCATGTTTTCATATAATAGCCCATTGAAAACCTTCTTTTCGTGGTGTTGCTCGGGGATTTTTGACATATCAACTGCTTAAAATGTAATTGAATTTTGTGAGTGGGCATTGTATAAAAACATGCAATGCTATTGTGAACAGGTGGTCAGTTGATGGGAAGGTACATACCAAAGAGATACCAGCTAATATCCTCCTTGGACATACTAATGTCTTTTGTTCATCTAGCTGACTGATGAATGACTGGCATGATAATGTCACAGAAGTCATTTGACTTTGGAGGTTTTTTTTTTTTTAGGGATAGAGCTTAGCAGGTAGAACAAAAGTAATTGGAAAAAAAATGACATAAAATTTATATCAAAAAGTCAAAAGATATGTGATGTATACATTATTACAGATTAACAAAAGTCAACGTGAACTTGTAATTTAGTCACCCTTTAACCTGTCATTAATAAATATTACTACAATATAATAGACCAGTTCTCGGTTAGCATGTCCCAAATGATCCCGAATATCCACATGTCTTCAAAACATGAAGAGGTCCAACTTTGTACATTTTGAAATATTCACTCCTATACAGCGATGGAGGTGCTACATGAATAGCCTTTGTTTCCACTTTTCAGAGAATACTTCCAACTGTGTATCATCATCGTCTATGGTATCATGGAGTGCACCGCTTGTGCATAAATTAATACATAACTCCCATGAGCACTTATCCAGTATTTTGTCTTCGTGTATTTCACAATTTGGTCTGCAATGACCTTTATCTGCTCATGCTTAGACTGCAACTATGAACTGGCTTATTATTTTCAACCTTCACCGACAATAACTCAGCTTTTAAGACTGAATATGTCGCCGGGATAGTAAGATTGTAGCTAGCTATAAAAGACAATATTGTAATTTGAAGCTTACCGAACATCCCAGAAAGTAGGAGAAGAAGGGCAATAGGAGCACCGAGTAGAATAGAACACTGCGCCATTTTAGTCCAAGGATTGGTTTATTACATGCAAGGTCTTTTTCGATGTTATAGTCACAGGATCATTGAATAGCACGCGGTACATGGGTGGATGTCAAATGCCTGCATGGAGTTCTACAGCATTTCCGTCGGATGTTTAGGCAAACCCAGGGCCGATACCGGTTTATGTAATCATTTACCTTACAATGCAACTATAAATTACATTCTTTTTAGGGGGGGGGGGTGGGGGTAATAGTTAATTGTCCACAGGGGGTAATTGTCCTAGAGGGAAATTTTCCGGGGAGTAATCGTCCTTGGGGGATTGTCCCGCTGGTTATTGGTCAGGGGTGATTGTCCAGGGGGAATTGTCCTATTGTGTGGTATATATTAATACATTATAACATTGATCTGCCCATCTAAAAGTCGAATACCTCTCATTTTCCCAAGAAGAACAGTGACCAGGCAACGTTCTTGCATATATCTAACAATAACTTGATGACCCCCCCCCCTCTTGCTATTCTTTGTATCGTTTCATTTCTTTTACTACTCCTCCTTCCCCTCCGCACTCTTTCTCCCTCTCTCTTCTGATCATGTCTCCATGCCTTTGTTTATCTGTTTCTCTTAATTATTTCATGCATTCTCTCCTCTCGTTCCAAACCGACAATTGTATGAATTATAGTAGTAGGCATACCCTTTTACCCTTTGCTCAAACAAAATAATTTATCTCCACACACAAAAAAAACAACGAAAGACATTGATTACTATTAATCACTTTATTGATATTATTTCAAATGGTTAAAAAACAAAATCAATAGCATGGCCACACACGCGTCTATTCTCGCTCTCAATATATAGGGACTTTTAGATTCGCACGAAGACAATTGGGATTGCTACGGTCGACGTCCTTTTAATGCACTGCCTTGAATGGACGTCACACGTATCAGTACACGCAAATCTGAAAGTCCCTATTCAGCGACGTGCTAGTAGCCAGGGTTTATACAGGAGGGGAGGGGGGGGGGGGGGGTAAGGGATGGATCATCGAGACCGATATGTTGAATTATAAATACATATCCTGATTTATTCAATTCCTTGACGCAAAACGTTTAGGGACGTTTAGATTTGCACGACGAGAACGTGGACTGCGACGTGTGACATCCTTTTAAGGCAATGTGACGTCCTTATAAGGCATTGGCAGTGACGTCACATTGCCTTAAAAGGGCAGTCCACGTTCTCGGCGTGCAAATCTAAAAGTCCCTATACTGACGCCTCATGTGTTTACTCCGGTACGTCATTTCGTATTTCGTTCTCGGTCAAAGCATGTTCATCCTCTCCGTCAGGGCACAAGTGGAGATAGTTTCGACAGATGCGTATTTGATCCTGCGAACAATGAGACAAATAAATTATGAAATTTACTTGAAATCCAATGTTAATTCACCATAATATGAGGAGGTGTCGTGGTATCGTGGTTCATTCACCTGACTCTCAATCCAAGGGTTGAGGGTTCGAATCCCAGTCCAGCACTAACCTCATTTAGCAAGACATTTATCCATATTTGCCACTCTCCATCTATGTACATGGGTACCTGGCAGTTGCTGGGGTAATAGTAATGGCAGGGCCATCAGGAAGAACATTATTAAGGGCTTTTAGATGTGCACGTCGACATAGTGGACTGCTACGTGTGACGTCCTTCACTAAAGGACGTCACACGTGTTGCGACTTTCTGTGGTAAATTTTGACCTTATAAATTTGATGGTCTCCGTATTTCCTTCAGCTTATAAGAGATTTTCATGAATTGTGCCCCCTCCCCTTTAAAAAAAATACAAATTACTTGATCCGCCTCCGGTGACATGTACATGTGTGTACTTACCGAACTCTTTTCAATGAGGAGTGCGAAGCGGGCATCGACGAGGAGCTGCTTGCATTCACGACATGCCATATGGCGGTTGAAGGAATCGTTAGATGGAAACGGCAGGTCGTTCTCGACTTCGAGGATACGACCCATGATGTCGTCAACGACAGTTGAAATGCGATTCTTTACGTCGCCTGCATCAGTTGGAGAGCGATCGCCTGGAAGTGGAATGCCCTTCACTGAATTCAGAAGTGAGAAATACTTTTGAAAGATGTAATTTGTTACATGGGGAGGGGAGGGTACTGGGGCATGTGCCCCCTACAAATGGTAAAAACAAGAACAAGAAAAGAGAAGAGAAGGGAGGGAGACGGTGCGTGTCTGCGTGTGTGTTGATTAGAGAGACAGAGAGAGAGAGAGAGAGAGAGAGAGGGGGGGGGGGGGGGGGAGAGGGGGGGGGGGAGGGAGAGCGAAGCGAGAGAGAAAGAGGAGGATAAGGAACATAGCTTTAATAGGACCCCCTCTCACACCTTTAATTGGGGAAATATTATCGTAGTACCTCAATGTAATTGTGAAGCGATGGGACTTAATTTCAAAATGTATTAATGATTTTATTACACTCCAAAACGATATAGTTCTTATTAATATTCCGCCTCGAGGATAAGGACTATAGGACAGAACGGAACCTCCTCCTAATCGATGGACTTTTCAATTCATATACTGTTGCCTATAAAGGTGGACAATATTTTTTCTTAGCTCTTTCATGAAAGGAGTATTAAATTACTAAAAATATTATAAATGATAAAAGTGGAGTCTTTAAGTTGGATAGCGCTCATAGAACATTGCTATTGCCTGGCGCTCCATCCACATTACCCTGGCTTTAGCACGGCTACGGTACGTTACGGCACTAAATAAGCATTTCATTTCAAGGAACTAATTCAAGAGTGTGGCAACTATAGATTTAAATGTCTTGCCAAAAGACAAGGATTCGAACCACGTACCTTGTGGTTCACAGTCCGGAGACTCATCCACTGGACCACAACACCTCTATGACAATTTGGTTATTTTTTCAAAGATAAAGTATATATCTTCTCAGAACTTAATTGATCAACCTCTGTGACTCAGTAGTGAAAATATAAACTTTATCTATAAAGAATAATACATATTCTCACAATCACTTAATGAAGGAAGTATATATGAAATATTTAATCCAACTTTATGGACAACAGTTAAATACATCTACATCTACATCGCAAGACCGTTGCCTCTCACATCACCCCGCTTTGATGCCTAAGTCTTGGCGGATGTGTGTACTCTGTGTCTAAGCCTACATTACTATCAATACTACACTGTCGCTCATAAAGGTGGAATATTTTAGTTTTACCCCAATTTATGGAATTATTTTAAAAATTATTTAAAAATAATAGATATAGATAATAGTATACATTCTTAGATTCTATTTAATAATAACTTGCCAATGTGTGTTTTGCGGAACTGCTAAAGCATGTGTATGCTACTATGCTTATTAACTAGGGGACCTACGCTCTCAAGTCACAAATGACAGTAATGAGGATTAATGCCCTACAAAATGGCACTAATATAGCACATCGACACGGTTTTGATCCTGGGGCCTCACAGTTACGAGGCCATTGTTTTGTCACTGAACCATGACTGTAAGCAGCGGGGGCTAGGGTAGGGGGCAGTTTCCATAAATTAAAAAAAATGCACAAAATGCAATAAATTTTCAATAATTTATTGCATTTTACCCCGGTCCCCAACATTAAAAAATCCTCTGGTCTGCCATGCATTATGACTCAAGGCATGGGCACACAGATTTTTTTTTATGTTAGGCACCGGGGTTAAATGCAATAAATTATTGAAAATTTATTGCATTTTCTGTTTTTTTTTTAATTTATGGAAACTGCCCCCTACCCTAGCCCCCGCTGCGTACAGTCATGGTTCAGTGACAAAGCAATGACCTCGTAACTGTGAGGCCCCATGATCGAAACCGTGTCGATGTGCTATATTAGTGCCCTTTTGTGGGGCATTAATACTCATTACTGTCATTTATGACTTAAGGGCATAGGTCCCCTAGTTGATAAGCATAGTAGCATACACATGCTTTAGCAGTCACGCAAAATACACATTGGCAAGTTATTATTCAATAAAATCTGAGAATGTATACTATTATCTAGATCTATTATTTTAACATTATTTTTAAAATAATTCCATAAATTGGAATAAAAAAAAAATATTCCACCTTTATGAGCGACAGTGTACATCCATATTTTTTTGCTTTGCCTGATAAACTCGAGTCTAGAGAATTATCTTGAAAAACAATGTGTCAAACACAATTAACTAATTAATCCTAGGTAACTAAATACTTTTCGGAAACAAGGGTAGCCAAGATAACAAAATGTAAATGAAATCTTACCTGAGACAACGCAAACAGCGAGGAAAATGGCAGAAAAAATAACACCAGGTGAGCATAAACGACGCGCCAAAAAGAAGAAACATTTTGAATCACTATAAAAGCGAGGGGATGCACACGTAAAAGAAGTCAACACATCACATAATAAGACGTACCTAGAGGTTTTCAACGCCAAGCCAGATCCTAAGTTCTCCGAGAAGAAGAAAATGAGATATCTAAGACTTTGTCTTGTCAAACAAACTTTACCAAACGGGATATGATTTTACAATTCAGTATTTTCTCACTTATTTTCATGACTGATGCTTATCATAGACGTCTCCTTTTTATCGTTTTGTTTTTATGTTGATGTCGGGTGGGGGGGGGGCAGCTATGCTAATTGATATACCCATATCACAAGCAAATTATGGAAAACATAATGACATCAGGGCAATTAAACATTATACGTTGAATAAAAAAAACCTTAAGCTTACAATAATATTTTTCGTCTAATGAGGTTAAGGATAAACGTGGGGCGCAATATTTATAATGATGAGACCGATGTTGATAATCCTTTCAATATTAGAGGAAGAATCATTAATGGCTTACGTCTTTCCTAAACCATGTAAACACTGTAAGCTTCCAGTCATGTAGGTATAGTCAAGGTTTGTCGGATATAAGTCATGTTCAAAAACAGACAAATAAAACAGGAAAATAGGGTTTATTTTTAGTCATGGTACAATGTATGTCGGTGCATTAAAATTATTTTGGGGAAATTCCTCCGCCACCACAGACGACGTCATGGATTTGATGAATAACAAAATGTTACGAGTATGGATATATATCATTTCATCCACAGGCTAAATGTTTGGAATATATAGAATAACAACAAAAGAAGAAGAACAAATATGTCACGAGTATACCATTCATTAACAATATCATCATTGGCCAAAATATCAGAGGTGTATAACAAGCATGTTACGAGTATAATTGTTGTTAAACTGTTTATCAAAGATACATCATTGGCAAATATTACGCAGGAAACTGTTCCAAAGTATATACAGAACGTTAGATTATGTATTGGTTTGCAGTTACTGCCTCTCTGACTGAAAATTTACTTTTGATAATGATCTAAAGACAGAGAGAGAGAGAGAGAGAGAGAGAGAGAGAGAAAGAGAGAGAGAAGGAAAGGAAGAAAGGGAGAAAGAAAGAAAGATCTTTAAAGGAGAGTGTAAAAGTCACTCTGAAGTTGTTATTGGTAACAAGAACAACAGTGAGTCGGTGACATAGTGACCAGTATTGCAGGAAATGCTTGTAAGCATTTTGTGTAGACAAGACGTAAGATTTATAGAACTGTATTACTTATATGATCACCTCAGCCTTTATTGAAACAATGGCTGAGAAAACAATACAATTGATGATCTTGGTATGATATCGGTCAAGAATTGTTGAAATCTACATCCGATGAAGACACTTGATGATATGCGGTTGTCGCTACCGATGTCATGCATCGGAAGATGTGCCCGTGGGAAAGCTTAGCGGAAGTCGTAGAGCGATCGGAACAGCCAAGGTGTTTGTACAATATTTCCTTGGGAAATCGACTTGAACCTATTATGTTGTTAGGCATGTTGATGCTGCTGGCGTAGCGTCAGAAAGTTGGAAGAAGAGGGGTAGATGTATACGATTTGGGACTTATTTGATGAAAGATGATTAATTTTTATTAGCGAATTTATTGATGTGTTTGGTTGCAGATTCAGCATGGCATATCAGGGGCGTCGTTGAAGCGTTCGAATGGGGCGGTGAGTTGTAGAAGGGGGGGGGGGGAGTCGCCGACAGCCTCACCGAATATTTTAACAGGCAAAGACAAACAACCCCCAAAATAAATAAAACAAAAAAACAAACCAACACAGTTGGCTGAGAATTCGGGTGCAATGGGGGATCTCTTGTGACGCCCCTACAAGATGCCCTAGTTCCGTTGAACCTTTTTTTTAGTGACAACACCAAAGGGTTCTATTTTCGTTAGGAAGAGGTGTATTGCTAGACCAGCTTGATTTGGGAGGGGTGTTGGACATAATTTTTTAAGCATATACGAATGTATCTAGCGATAAAACAAAAAAAGGTAAAATTATATTTGTATGCGATTAGTCAAAAAGGCTTAAGTCAAAATCCCTTATTCAAAACTTGTAATAGCACTCTCAACCAGGGGCGGATCCAGTCGGCGGCAGGGGAGGGGGCCCAAAGGGGGGTCCAATTCGTGAGAAAATATTTAGCGGCGAAACAGCCAGCCGGTGCATAAGCGTGGGGCGGGGGGAGGGGGAGGTAGTTAGCACTTTTTTTTTTTGGCTCTCGAAAATGTGAAAAATCGCACCCCCCCCCCCCTCCTCTTGAGCGCCAGGGGAGGGAGCCCATCTCCAAAAAAAAGGTAAAATTAACGTGTTTTTACCTATTCTTTCCCCAGGTGAAGAGGCCCGGGCCCCTCCTGGATCCGCCACTGCTCTCAACCCCAATAACTGAGGAAAACCGGATCTACCGTTAGCCATGTGCCTTGTCAATTTTCCGGATGATCACCAAAACAACCGTTGCGTGCAGACACCTTCAGCCGACAATATTACGTCACTTAATCATTGTTAAATCGATTAACAATACCGCTGATGATCTGTATAAATAGGGCTTCGTTTTGTTTATCAGGATCAGATGGGCTGAATTGATAGCAACGATAAGTCATAAACACGTCAAATACTTCGTCAGGTTAGCCTAATTAAAGTTAACAAATCCAGAAGAAAAATGGATTGCGGTGATATTATCTTGGAGAAACTGCTAGGGGAGGGTTCGAGGTGTACATTATGCGGGAAGGATCCGGAAAAAAGTACTGTTCTTTCGTGCTCACACCAGTTTTGTTTGGATTGCTTCAAGAACTACACGGCAGTGGTTGGCGAGATGGATGATGACTTCCAGTGCCCGAACGGTTGCGAGGGGAGCGCTCTGAAGCTCGCCCGATGCCCCACCACCGCTGACTCGGGTAGTATGTCACCAGAGGTGCAGAATATGTGTAATGGCGAGAAGGAGCAGAATATTGATCAGGACTTAAGCCAGCTGAGATGCAGCTCCTGTGATTCGGTCGATGCTGTCGCTACGGCATGTTGTGACGAATGCGAGGGGTTCCTTTGCGACGATTGCGTCCTTGCGCACACCAAGCTTCGTCGCCTCATGAAAACCCATCACGTCGTGCCGCTTGATGATTTGCAGAGTGGGAAGGCGAAGATGAAGCCGAAAGCGAAAAGATGCAGTGTCCATGACGACGAAAAACTGACTTTCTTCTGCGCTACTTGCCGGATCATGGTATGTCCGCAGTGCGCCGTCATGCAGCATCAAAAGCCTGACCATGACTGCGTCGAGCTGAAGACAGCACAAACGAAATTCGACCAACTGATGGGAAACCTGGCCGCAAAGTGCGAGACTAAATTGAAGGAAACCGCTTCTCAGATTTCCCAGCTTGCAAAGACAAAGCACGAAGTCGAACTGGAGATAAAAACAGTAGAACAGATCATCAACAGCACAGCTGAGCAGGTGATCGAAGCGGTGAACGCTAATCGAGATAAACTGTTAAAGGAGGTTGCCGAGGCGAGAGATGCATTGATGACGAAGATGGAGAGACTTGAAGATGCGAACAAATTCCTGGTTGACCGATTAAACAGTGCAAAAAAGCTGATGGGAGGTGAGGGGCAGAGTGGCCTTAATTTACAGCACAGCAGAGCAGATTCCTTCTTTACGCGCGTTGACGAGATTTTGGCGCGAAAAGAAAGGGATATGGACATTGAAGAAGTGAAGGAATATGTGCGTCGCATTGGGTTCAAGAGAGCTTTGTCTTGCTGTGAGCAGACGACGACGATCGGAGAACTCTTCCAACTCTCCGAGTGGGAAATCCATCGTGAATACGACCTCGAATCGCCCGTGTCGACAATGACGGCCTTTCCGGATGGTCGGATCGCCATCGCCTGCGAGGACGATACCGAGGGGCTGATGATGGTGTTGTCGAACGGTTCTAGAGAGCGCGTCCTCGATGGCGTCAAGGTGAAACACGCCGCTGCCTTGTCTGACGGGCGATTCGTGATCATCGACCATGAAAATCGACTTCGATTGTTTTCTTCCCTCGGTCGGGAAAACCCAGCGGTGTACTACGACCATCCGGAGGACTTGTCCAAGGATGCGGTTCCGGTATGCGTCACGCAAGGCCGAGATCACGAACACATCCTGGTGGGTTTCACCGGATCGTCTGCATGCTACGTCTATCCCACTTTTGGCGCCAAACCAGTCACAAAAATTACAACGGGGAACGTCTGCCCACAGAAGCTGGTCGTGACTAGGAAAGCCGATGGCCTCATCATCATCGCCGTTAATACCCAGAGCGTGGTCGCCGTCGACGAGTCAGGCTCCATCCTCTGGCGTCTGGAAGAAACCGACGCCATCGCTCTCGTACCGGCCGTGTTCAATGACAACGTATTCATCGCATCGATACAGCACGACAGCGACGACGATGATGTCGAAAGCACCAATCTCACTATCGATAGCTACACCATTGACGGAGAGCTAATCGAATCACTGGTCCAAAATGAAAAAGTTGAGAAGCAAGATGCGATGAAATTGCAAATGATTCTGTTGTCGAAAGCGAAGTTGGCTGTGAGTATTGCGAATCGATGCCTCGTATACCATGGTCCTCAAAGTCTGGACGCCATCGCTGAATAAAGATATGCACGAATGATAAAGTATCATCTACAAACTGAAATATGAATTTTGTATTGGAATATTTACATAAGTGTCGCTTGTCATGTCATGCCTGTGTAAGTTATAGTATTTGACGTGTGACGTTTTTAAAGTTGTTTAATTACCACTTAAATCAAACAGTACAGGGTATTTTTTAGGAGTCGGGGCAACACCACACCACACACGTTAATATATTGGTGTATATTTTTTCCTGTAATATGAACATCAGGATGTGTTATAATTTATAATGGTTACACATTTATTTTTCGGGTGATGATTATAATGGTTCTCTTAGGCTCAAAATATCGTTTCAGAAATATGTTTTTGGAAAGTTTTAAGGAAAGTTATTATGATTAAGTGTCATGGAGGAAAGCTCTCCTTTTTTACCCTCTCTATCTTGTACGGTATGCTAAACAAACAGATTCAGTATTATTATTTTCAATATCACATGGAATCTTTGACACTCACGTTTCGAATTTGAAGGTAAATACGTAAATTAACAATAGTTATTTTGTAAAGAAATATTGGCTTGCATCCAGTAATTGAAGATCGAGGGCTTGATCTTTCTCATTGGAAATTACTCCCAGGAAGCCTTTCATTCACATAGTTATGTCGTGACACATCATTTATTAGTCTAAATTTGTTAATTGGGCATCATTTCAGTTAAAAAAAGTACAGCGTTGGCATGTATGCACTTATTTTCTATCGTGTCAAATTTGTCATATCTGTATGTTTTGATAGTTTGTTTTTAAAAATACGGAAATGATGGGGTTGATGATGAAATATGCTATTGCCTAAACAATAGCCACTTGCTATAATTGCCCTTTTTAAACAATGAGTAATATTTGTTTCACTTTGAGCAAACTAACTAAATTGTGGTCACCTCACCGGGGATCAACAGGAACACATTCACCGAACATGCCCAACCCTCCCTCAAAACAAACCGCTAATCATGCGTTCCGCTACACAGGAATGGCGGATTTTCTTGGTTTTTAACCTCCCCGCCCCTTCTTGCACTTTCTGACCATTGTGAAATAACCTTTGGCAATTAGGAGGATTCTTTTTTCAAAACCTTTAACGCATTTCCTTTTTATCATTGATTAAGGTCGACTATTATTGCAGCAAACTAAGCTGTTTGTCAGCCTTTTTCCCCCGTTTTCATAACAGAAAGGAAAAAAAAGTGCTATGAACGTGATAAAATAATGGTACATCTGAATACAGGAGACAAAAAAAGTCCCGATTTATTTCTACCTGTCAATACATTTATGCTGCACCTTCGAAATGTATACTCCATGCAAACGTTTTGTCTGTTCTATAGATTTGCCTTTTCAAACTTAAATTAATATGTTACGTTTGGTTAATTTATTGTAACTATATTGAATATACATGTAAATATGTACCTATTAAACGGAGTTGATGAAATGAAGTATAAAACTCATGATATAGATGTTATTTTTCCTCATTTTGTTACTTAAGAGAATGGTCGAAGAGAAAGGGGGGCATAGAGAGAAGGTGTAGATAAAAGAAAAAGGGTATGTCAGAAGAGAGAAATAGAAAGAGACAGAAGAAAGAGAGAGGAGAGAGAGAGAGAGAGAGAGAGAGAGAGAAAGAGAGAGGGGTGAAATATTGGGAGAGAGAGAGAGAGAGAGAGCAGAGAGGGAGTTGAAAAGATGGAGAGATGGAGAGAGAGGAGAGAGAGAGAGAGAGAGAGAGAAATAACGAAGGGATGGGGGCGAAAGAGCGGTAAATATCCCAATAGAATCAACTGGATGCTTCGTCTATCAGGATGTCCATAGCATTTCCATCTGTGATCACCCCCCTGTTTGACTCATAATATAAAGCAACGTGTCAAAGAGATTCCTTTAAAATCAAAACAAACCACAAACCAATACATTCATTCGAAAAAAAATTCACATGGTTTCAAAAGACACAGACGCACTTAAAGGTAATACAAAGTTTTGGGAAATATTGAAAATTGGCTGGATAGTGATTCTTCACAATTTTGATATATGTGGATGCCCCTGTGGATGTATAATAAGCACTAGAAAATTTAGCCCCTAAAACACTTCTGCCTCCGAGAAAAATAGAATATAAAAATTTCAAATAGCGCCTACGGCCATACAATGGTAGCTGCGACCATGAAAAATTCAGAATATGTAGTTGTGATACATCATTTTCAGAAGGGAATAGCCAATCGGTCTTTTTAGTCAAGAAACATTGTTTTATAGCTTAATTAATATATTGACCTTAAGAGGGAGCTATACAACATAAAGAGTTTATTATTTACAATTTCATAACTTTAGACTCGATTTCAACCGCGACAACGATCACTGAATATTGTAGGATCGCATATGCTTCCAATATGTTAATTTGAATCAAATTCATGACCCCATACCAAAACTTTGTATTACCTTTAAGCAAAATAATTAGTTCATAAGGTTGTTATGGAGGGAAATCAACGTAGAGTGATCTTTTTGCAGGGTTACTATTGGTGATGCTCATTGTTATTATTATTATCAAGATATCTATCACTAGGGAATCGGTATCCTTTTCGTTTGTGTTGTGTTGGACGGATGTTTGTAATAGGAAGCTATTTGAATTTAGGTCAAAGTCAAACGCTCACCACTTCCTCTCAAAATTACCTTGTAAGTTACATTATACTTACGCCACAATAACTTTGATGTTACGGAACAAATGGAATGAAGCTACAGTCATTGTAAGCACCTACTTAATTTCGCGTTTTTTTCAACAAGAAGCATGGTACATGTCATAAGGCTTGAACTTTGAAATAGCAAAATGCCTTTTCACCTATCCCTATCCCCCCTCCTCTCTCTCTCTCTCTCTGTCTGTCTCTCTCTGTCTCTCTCTCTCAATGTACCATATAGCTACCATGGCCAACATCAGTATTGTCAACATTGATGATAGGGAAATTACTTTTTGACTGCACATGATATGAATCATCAATGACTTTAATAGCACTCAAGGTTTCAGTTCTGACCCCTCAATAATTCTCATTCACTGGGAACGGGACAAAAAAGCTCTGTCTAGTCTATAAAAGTAATCTCGTTTTTGTATTTATTTTTTGTGTGAATTAGACCCTTAATCGTTCCTATAATGAACCAATCAATATAGCACTCATTAAACTAACATCCAATTAATGTACACATTAATTATGAACCAAGCATAACAAGCATCCAGATGATGAAATAATCAACCAACAAAGTGTTTTAATTCAATCAATATGCATGTAATAATAATAATAATACAACATTTATAGAGCGCATAATAAACAAAGTTTCTCTATGCGCTGTACAAGCATAAATGCCAAGAAAAATATAATCACACAAAAAGAAGTATACAATTCTTATATCTAATAAAATGACTAATTTAACATGGTAACTAACATAAAAGAAGAAAAGCTAACATGGTCAAAACAAATAACGTAAGTAAGGGCAAAATACAGTTTATGCTTATTAATTGAGGCCAAAGAGGTGTGTTTTTAGTAAAGATTTGAACATTGCATAAGTGGGTGCCTGTCGTTATAAAATTAGGAAGATTCAAGTTTGTTCCAAAGGTTTGGTCCAGCAACTGCAAAGGATCTGCCCCCATAGAATGATCTATTGTTTTGGGTACACAAAGTAATGCTTGATTGCTTGAAAGGAGGGTACGGGGTGGGTGGTACTGTCTGAGTAAATCAATAATCATTAAAACTGATCACAATCCATCAACCAAATACCAAAAAATCAATCAGTCAAATCAATTAATAAATAATTAACTCGCCAATCAATCCATAAAAATCAACAAACCGATTAAAAAAATAAAATAAATATATCAATCACTGTTTAAACCAATCGTAATGTACTTGAACAATTGTGCATTCATATTTTAATAAATTCAAAAATATATCAAAATTTTATGTTTCCTTGAAAGTGAAAAAGTACAGTAGTATATTGCATAGTCATATTTCACACAATCTCTTACCATTATTTTAAATTATCAAAGTTATTAAAACTAAACAAGTCTACATAAAATGAATAAAAATCTTGATTTATTACGTAAAAACCCCAACCTTATCATGAGAAAGGTTTTTAACTCTCATGCACTGATAAGCACTGGCATTGCTATGCAAAGCACTCTTCTTTCCTTGACATAAGAGAGATTTTTGTAAATGACTGTAGCCTAGGGCTGTTGTCCCCAATGAGTCATTCATGAATGCAAAATTCTGAAGAATCTGAAAATGAAATTCATGCACCAACTATGATAACATGTCAGGCCAGATTCGCTACTGTCGATGAAAGAAGGCGCATTACTAGGTCAAATGTATTTTTATTTGCATCATGACAAATTTCCAAGGAATCATCAAAAAGAATGCTAGGAAAAGAAATTTTGACAATTTTAATGATTCACCAAAGATCTCGCAATATTTCTCAACCTCTGGTTTGGATACTGTAGCAGCAACAACTATGACCATTTCTGAAAACTAGATCATTCAATTGAGAACACTCCAGTGGGTGTATCACAAAGATCCTAAGTTGAACTTATCTCAAAGTTGGACTGAACAATTATGGAAAACCATTAGCATCTTCGACAATGGTTTGTAAAGATTATTTTAAATCGCATAGAATGTTGATTCAAATCATCATATTTTTTATTATCATGAAGATTCATGTTCTTGATGTGGAATTTATAAAAAATCTAAAATACTTGATTTTTCGCTTTTGAATATATTTTATTTTAAGGCTACAAATGGCTCTCTATAATTTTGAAGTCCAACTTAGAGTTAAGTTCAACTTAGGATCTTTGTGAAACACCCCCCAGGTATTAATGTAGCCAACAACGGAAACAGAGGGAGCAGCAAGCATCGCTCACGGAAGCCTCCGGGGGACGAGGTGTGGAAGCAGATCAGGCAGATAAAAAGCGGAAGATAAACAGAAACCATCGCGTTTCATAGATAATTTGACACAAATGGCTTTATTAGTGAGAATGATTTTAGGCTTACTAGAAGTAAGGCTACCTCCTTGAATGTGGTTGTATGCAAAATTGCAAATTTCATGTAACGTAATATATTCATGTACGGTACATGTAGTTTCATCTGATTGGAAGATTTGAATGCAAAAATGTTCTTTGAACACTATCAAGAATTTTAAATTTAGGTTAGCTTAATTCACTTGCAAAGATCTGTAGCTTCATCAGAACAGCTAGAGTTGGTTGATTGCAGTGCGGTATAATATACAAGAATGGGATCATATATGTAGAAACAAGCTCTGCCCTGACCAGGAAAAAAAAAAATTGCTAAACAATAGCACCCTACCAGACAAGGAGCCGTAAGGTCACCACATGATACATCAAGGGAACATCTGTAGCTTTCGACAAGACTTTCTGCAGTCCGGGTAAGAACGGCCTCTGTTTCCCCTAAACTGGAAGAAACTGTGGAGGTGTAACAGTAATGCCGGCCACTAAAAAAGATGCAAGAAAGCGGGATAAACATCACTGTTGTTTGTACTGCATGAAGAGTGACCCCAAAATCCCAAGGCATAATTTACAAACAAACCATTCCACAGAGCCAGAAGTTTGTGCAGCATGTGCAACAGCCAGCGCCTGTGAATTATACGGTCAGTTCCAAGAGCAAAAAGGAGTGGATTAAGCCAGGTAAGAAAACTGTGACTGTGAAGCAGCAGAAAGCCGATTCACACAACAGTTGTTATAGATGCCGTGCGGATCTAGAGTTACTTTTAAGGTCATCATTTTGTCCAGGAGTTTAGCTACTGGCCAGGAGATAAACAATCTGTGAAGGCAAAGAGACACGAGATACCTGATAGGCAGATTTGGGGCTGACACAGAATTAGAGTGCTGAAAGCGACTGGCAACTATGAGAAAGCACAATACATAGCCAGGCAGGCAGAAGATACATCCAACTTAAATTCGGAGGCCTGTTATTGGCGATATTTTAGTCATTATGGATGACACATTCAACTTATCAGAGTTAGCGGCAGACATCTCTATTATCAATGTTGAAGAAGAAGAGTTGGAGCCAACATTTTGTAAATGCTCCAGTAGCTGTTGGTATAAAACAGGTGAACCATTTGGAAAACTACAACTTCATCATCAAAAATATTTGTCTCAACGTATTCCTTATTATTCTAACACATCATCAACTTTCCAACTACAACTGTTGATATCTGGTGATGTCAATCCAAATCCTGGACCTCAGACAGAAAATGAGTTAAAGTCTGCATCAACCTACTTAACTCCTATTTCTTATCACCGTGATGAACTTTTGAAATTGAATTGTGGCCCCACAGGCTGTTGTTTCACAATACGCTTTGCATCCTTTTGTGTTGGATCAAATAAAATCTCTTGGAATACTTCAGAAACAGTTCGAACGTAGACATAGTCATAGGGGGAAAAAGGGTGGTCGTTGAAGACTGAAACATACACTAACAATACCCAATCTCCCTGCCGCATCCACGTCTTCACCCACAGTTAACTCTGCTTTATGGAATGCAAGATCAATTAAGAATAAAAATTCCAATTATATGCGAACTTGTTTTAACTCATGAACTGACATTTTATGTGTCAAAGAGACCTGGTTGACAGGTAATTATCGTGATGACCTACCAATTGCCGATCTTACTACAACACTCCCAAATTATGACATACATCACATCCCACGCATTGGAAGGGAAGGTGGTGGTGTATGTGTGATTTATTTTGATACCTTCAAAATTCACAAAACCGAACTTCAATCATTCAATTCTTTTGAATATATTGATTTAGCTGTATCATCTAACTCTCCAAAACCTCTTGGCCTCATCATTCTTTATCGGCCTCAAAAAACAAAAGATAAGCAGCATTTGGCACCGATTATAAAGTGCTTGATAAGTAATATTGTTATTTATTTATTGATATTTATAACACGACTCTACAAAATACCAAGTCTGGCTCTCAAAATTGGGCACTCAATGAAGGCATGTTGCGTAATTCTCCATTGAGATAGCCTGATGAGAGGTGATAGAGTTACAAGCCTAGCTCTTCTAAGATTCCCCTTTGTCCCCTCTCAGTTAAATCAAGCAATATAAAATCTTTTGTCTTATTCTCAAACTTAAATGTACTCTGTAAACTTATTTTATTTTGAACATACTTGTCAGTATTTCGTTACTTGTATAATTCATTTGTTTTATTATTATATATTGTAATACTGTATGATTTATATATATGTCATTTAAACTTGTGGATATTTGAGTGGAAAAATAAATCAAATAAAATCAAATCAAAAGTGCAAGGACTTCCTTGATGTGCACAAGCTGAAGTAGGAAGGCAAAGTCAGCCATCAAGCATTGAGGAGCCTCCAAGAAAAGAAAAGAACGGTCGGCTAAAACTCCTGCCATTGACAAGAGATATTACTGAGTTGTCAAAGTACTTGAAGGAAAAGGTTCATGACTTGCGTGTGAAGTTGGAGAAAGAAAATAACCCTCAGAGACTTGCAGACATGGAAAGAACCGGCTGAAGTAGTTTTTAGCTCAGATGGTTGTCTTGAACCGCAAACGACCAGGAGAGATATCTAAGATGACAATGGCAGATTTTCAGAAATACTCTTAAGGGAGAAAGAAGGACATGTCATTGATTGTACACTGTCAGATTGGGAAAAGCACTCTCTCTCTCCCTCTGGAGAGTTGAAGTTGTTGGGAAGTGCTGTCATACTATGGCTGTAATCTTCACAAATGCCTGTGATTGACCTAATGAACGAGAAGAGAAAAGATGCAGGAATCAGTTATACTGCTGCAAAGTCTGGAGAAGGCCACTTGCGAGCCTGCGATTCTATTTGTGAGCATTCGCCAATTTAGTTGGGAGGAATATGGGAAATTATGGGTAGCTATACGGACCGCACGCATGTGCATACGTCGGGTGGTTTTCCATGCTTGCACGTACAGTATATAAAGAGGCTTAAGCCCGCCGGCGCTCGTGAGAGCACAGTTGCACCACTAGTACAGAAGTAAAAGTCTACGCAGTCATCGGAACATCGCATCACAGCTACATCGCATCGAGGAACATCGGACATTGGACTACAGTGCAGCTATCGGTGAGTCCTTTACGTAGACGTTTACTTTAATTCTTACATGGCAAATAAAGAACACCCAGGTTACTTCGAGCTACTTGTCACAGGAAACAAATTGCCACTGTGTCACAAATCATAAACCTACAAGAAAATGAAGTGGACGTTCTTGCTAGATTCTGCTCCGAGGCTTTGGAACAGACTTCCTCTTGAGATTCGGGATGCTCCTTCGTTAGATTCTTTTAAATCCTCCCTAAAGACAATCCTTTTTAATTCTCCCTGCTAATCCTCCCTGTTAGTCTGTAGCTTTAATGTGTTATTCACGGTAGATGTAATGTAATTGCCTTAATTTTAATTTGTAATGTTTTGCCCTAAAATTAATTGTATTCTATTGTATTTTATGTATTGACTAGATGTATCTGTGCTTATGTATTTTGAATTAATTGTAGGTTGATTAGTATATAGTATGTCGAGCAATGTTCTTCTGAAGCGTGCAATCATTCCGTCTGATTAAGGGGTTTATGGCATCGTCCTTGTCTTCTTTATTTCCAAGATCAGACAAACTTCTCTGATTAATTGTGACTCAAAGATCCTTCCTTGGTCTGTGTGAATCTCTGTTGGAACTCTATACCTACATATAAACTCTTCAACTAGTTTTGGTGCCACGGTACTAGCTTTCTCATTAGGTATGGTATAAGTTTCTACAAACTTTGTGTAGTAATGATATTGAATGTATTATTATCTAAGTATTGCCAACTGTGTAAAACGCTTAGAAACCTTGTAATAAGTGCTATAGAAATATAATGTATTATTATTATTATTATTATTAAATATTATTGAATCTCTGAATCAAGTATCAAAAGTTTTGTTCATGATGGAAAGAGGAGAGATCCAGGGTCTTGCTGGGAAAGGACTAGACGAAATTCAAGCAAGACTTCCATACCTACAAAGACCTGAATACCGACACTCTTGCTTGGAAAGGACTAGACGAAATTCAAGCAAGACTTCCATACCTACAAAGACCTGAATACCGACACTCTTGCTTGGAAAGGACTAGACGAAATTCAAGCAAGACTCCCATACCTACAAAGACCTGAATACTGACACCCATACCTACAAAGACTTGAATACTGACACCCATACCTACCAAGATCTTAATACCGACACTCTTGCTGGGAGAGGGCTAGACGAAATTCAAGCAAGACTTCCATACCTACAAAGACTTGAATACTGACACCCATACCGACCAAGACTTTAATACTGACACCCATACCTACCAAGATCTTAATACCGACACTCTTGCTTGGAAAGGACTAGACGAAATTCAAGCGAGACTCCCATGCCTACAAAGACCTGAGTACTGACACTCTTCGTGGAAAGGACTAGACGAAATTCAAGCAAGACTCCCATACCTACAAAGACCTGAATACCGACACTCTTGCTGGGAGAGGGCTAGACGAAATTCAAGCAAGACTTCCATACCTACAAAGACTTGAATACTGACACCCATACCTACCAAGACTTTAATACTGACACCCATACCTACCAAGATCTTAATACCGACACTCTTGCTTGGAAAGGACTAGACGAAATTCAAGCAAGACTTCCATACCTTCCAAGACCTGAATACTGACACCCATACCTACCAAGATCTCAATACAGATACACCGAACTACCAGAATATTACTGACGCCCATACCTATCAAGATCTGAAGAAACCCAACATCAAAGAAATATAGAGGCAACCCAAGCAAGGCAGAGGGGTATGGTGGACCAACCATAATACCCACAGGGGGGGGGGGGGGGGGGGGAGTGTGTCATCATTTTACGCCGAGCGAGTAATACCGCAAGCACGAGAGCCTAATTGGCATTTGTGAAGTAATATGTAAGTGTTTGTGAAATAATATGTAAGTGTTTGTGAATTAATATGTAAGTGTTTGTGAATTAATATGTAAGTGTTAATGGTTTATTTTGCTGGTTTTCTTTTTTGGATGCCAGCCGGGCAGTAAAGACGGCACTTTTAGGTTGCCCGGTGGAGGACTAGGGGATAGATGCAAGCGAGAAACGTGGCATCTGTCACAAATTTGCTGGCAGCATCGCCTAAACTTAAGAGGAGATACAGGAGTTGGTGCGTCGGAGGCCACAAAGGTGCCTGGAGCTGACAAGAAGAGGACACCAGTGCCCCGTGATGGCAAAAGACGCTTTGTGTTGATGTACTGCAAGCAACACTTTAAACTTCATGCAGGCCCGGATCATCAGGATATGCCCGATTCTGAAAAACCGAGGCAGAGCGCCACTCCAATTCAGTCCGAAAAGCTGAAGCGGAGCGTCACTCCAGTACAGTTCGAAGAATTACCGGCAATCATATCATCGCTAGCTCCTCCCACCAAGCTAGACTCTGAACCCCACGTGATCGAGGAAATCTGGGAGGAACTAAACACAGTCAACAATGCCACCCAGGTGGAACTCGATGTAGGAAACATGGAAACACAAACCGACCCCACTGTAAATGATTTAATTCATTTAGGAATGGCTGCCATAAAGAAGAGTGGAACCATAGTGAGCGACATAAGGAGCCACACAGCTGGACAAGAAATTACCCACACAGTAGATGCCACCCAAGTGGAAATAAACGTAACAGATCAAGAGACCCAGACCGACCCAACTTTGAACGATTTGTTTAAGTCAGGAAATTCTGCAATCAAGAAGACAGGGACAGTGGTGAGCGACATCATGAGCCAGATAAGTGGACAACGGATAAGCCACACAGTAGAGACAGTTGAACTTCTGGATGGAACAAAATATAACTGTATTTACAGCGGAGGCCGGCATCCTACCGGTGCAGGTACTGCCACTACCGAAGCACCGTGCAAGGAATGGTAAAGATCCATGAGCAGGAGGATCTCAACATTGATGTAATGGTTAAAGAACTGGACATATTCCAAGAGACCGCTGTGGGTGTGCCAATTATACAACAGGATTGTCTTGTGGAGAACACAACCGTAACATTGCCGGCATCAAAATTGGACAAACAGCAGAGAAATTGCAAGGGTAATGTGAAGAAAAGAGGGTTAGCATTTAGAGATGAGGCATATAGAGCGACTACTAAAAATACAGAGAATAATGCATCACCAGGGTCTACAGCTTTACAAGCTTGCTCTCATGAAGGTCCCATCATATTTCTCTTAGTTAAATCAGTACTCTATATTGACCCCTTATCTTTATGTTATTTATTAAGTATTATTGATTGTTATTTAATCACAATAAAAAACAACTTCTCCTTTATTTTGAAATGTATATGTAGCATGAGAAATATGAAAATAAATAGAAACGAAAAATGAAATATCGGCAGAATTCCTTGACAATAAAGAGGAAGCATGCTATCTCCTCAGCATTGGAGAAGGTTTTTTGTAGGACGTGGCCATGTGAATCTTTTTGACTTGGGCTACATTATTCCAGGGGTAGATGAACAATTTGTTTCAGTCCCCAATAGCTCTGTGACATACAGTAATACAGGAGAAAGAATCTTGGTAGTCCGGACAAACTACTGGGAAAGGAATGGGATGTAAGGGTCGCCAATGGACTTACCGGAACAAAGTTTGTCAAGTCTATGAAATTTCGTGTACGGTAGGTAAAATGGAGATGCTCAGTGGAATTATTAAAGTAGCTGAAAACCCTGGTAAATCTATATGCAGGAAGACTCTTGAGAGATTCATCCAAAGTTAATCATAGGGCAGTTCCATGTTATACGAATATGCAAATGATACGATACGGAATATGCTAATTCCAAAAGATGATAGTAATAAACCACAAATGATCGAATCAAAGGTAACAAAACGTCTTGATTTTTTTAAATTGTATTAATTTAAATCAAAGTTGTTGAAAGGGACAATGTAAGTTAATTGCCCCGACCCAACACATGGTAGACATACACAGTTTGTTTTTCCTGAAACTTAGTCATGATCAAAACTCTGTGGAAAAACGTGGAAGCGTTGTTTTGTCCGACTCCAAGTTTTAGATAATTGAAAAATGAAAAATGAAACAATATAATTCAGGAGTGCTGCAACAAGAAGAGAAGAAACTCCTGGAACGATACTCCACTTTTGTGCAGATAAGCACAAATGGGAAATTGAAAGATGACAGTATGAAGCATGTCACTCAGGAGTTGCGCACGATAGCAGAGAAGGCAGGGGGCTTCAGAGCCCTCTTCGAACAGACAAAGTGACAAAAACTTGAGACGACAAAAGCGAAACTATGATAGGCACACGAATGACGAAACGTTCACTGTAGGTCAATTTGTTTGGCTTCGCAATGACCAAAGAAAGAAAGGTATAAGTCCAAAACTAACAAACCGATTGGACAGACCTTTCCGAGTATTAACTAAACTATCCAATGTTACTTATCGCATTCAGCGAACACCCAGAATACCTCAGAAAATCGTTCACTACGATCGACTGAAACTATATGAAGGACCAGAACTCGACGCTTGGAAGAAACCAAAAACACAAAGAACCATCATATGTGATGTCGAGGAGACACTCAACAATCACGACGGAACTTGACAGACGTTATCCCCAAAGAAATAGAAGTCCGCCTACTTATTTTTACTAATAAAACTATCATTCCTAATTTCGGCACATGAAGTAATAAATATATTTTGATATTATCATAACTAGAACATCACCATGGTCTTCAAGTGCAGGACGTGTAGATATAAGAACAGTAACGAGGAGGTTGTGAGAAATCATGAGAGAGACAGACATGGCGACAGTAAGCCGAGAGATCGAAGCCGTTCCCCTCTCCGAACCTCCTTTAACCAAATCAAATCAGCCTTTAGCCCGTATCAAAGACGCCTCACTACCCGGATTTCATCACTCGATGCCTCACTCGCCCTATCCTTCCTGGATTTCACCGAGCACGCCCACTTCCTTCCTTGACCCCTACCCCATATATGATCTCCCAGATTCAGGACACCATCCCGATGGACATTGATGACCGTAACACACGTGCACCTTCCCCGGAAACCCAACCACCAACTTCCCCTCTCCCGGAAACTCCGTCCCTGGCTGTTGACACCCAACCACCACCAGCTTCCCCTCTCCCAGGAACCCCATCCACGGCTCATGACACCCAACCACCACCAGATTGCCCTATCCCAGAAACCCCGTCCCGGCTAAAGACAACCTAACACCACAAACTTCTCCTCTCCCAGAAATCCCACCCCATCAGCATGATGACGACGGAATAAGCGTAAATGTGAACCCTGTCGACGCGTGGTATGAATATACTAATGACACTGGAACCCAAACGTCAGACCCCGAGGACCACATCGCCAAATTAATGGACAGATGCAGTATTTCTATCAAACAAAACCCGGACTCAACACGCACCGAGGCCTGCAGCGAGACTCAGAGCTATTTTCACACGTTAAAAAGTAGAGAAAGTGTTGCCCGGGTCTTCGAGACTCTACACCTTCCCGGAGGAGGGTTTTATACGAGATTCAAGTATAAAGTTCGCAAGTTTTAAAGCCTCCTCTACCTTAAAAAAACATGGAAGCGCGTACCACTTACGCTTAGACCTACGCATCATGCAAGGACTAAGTATGGGGTTGAATTGTTTTCTCCAACTCCAAGTTTTAGATAATTGAAAAATGAAACAATATAATTCAGGAGTGCCGAAACAAGAAGAGAAGAAACTCCTGGAACGATACTCCACTTTTGTGCAGATAAGCACAAATGGGAAATTGAAAGATGACGGTATGAAGCATGTCACTCAGGAGTTGCGCACGATAGCAGAGAATGCAGGGGGCTTCAGAGCCCTCTTCGAACAGAAAGATGCCTTTGACAGGTGAATTGCAGCTGGTCAATTTCATTATGTTTGGGCAATGCTTGATAAATTTCATCAAAATTGATAATTTTAATAAGAAAAGTAATAGTTGATTTCATATTATTTTCAAGAAAATATTTGATCAGTAGTTCAAAAGAGAGGCCAAATAAAAGACCATTGTGAACTGTCGTTTGAGCAAGCAACTTCAGAACTAAACACTGATTATGCTCAGGATCTAGGAAACAGAATGGATAGTATGTATTCGAGGGTAACAAAAGCGAAACTATGATAGGCACACGAATGACGAAACGTTCACTGTAGGTCAATTTGTTTGGCTTCGCAATGACCAAAGAAAGAAAGGTAAAAGTCCGATGGGACGGACCTTTCCGAGTAATAACTAAACTATCCAATGTAACTTATTGCATTCAGCGAACACCCAGAACGCCTCAGAAGATCGTTCACTACGATCGACTGAAACTATATGAAGGACCAGAACTCGACGCTTGGAAGAAACCAAAAACACAAAGAACCATCATATGTAATGTCGAGGAGACACTCGACAATCACGACGGAACTTGTTACAATAACAAACACAACAATACTAACACCGCCGAACTTGACAGACGTTATCCCCAAAGAAATAGACGTCCGCCTACTTATTTTTACTAATAAAACTATCATTTCTAATTTCGGCACATGAAGTAATAAATATATTTTGATATTATCATAACTAGAAAATCACCATGGTCTTCAAGTGCCGGACGTGTAGATATAAGAACAGTAACGACGAGGTTTTGAGAATTCACGAGAGAAACAGACATGGCGACAGTAAGCCTAGAGATTGAAGCCGTTCCCCTCTCCGAACCTCCTTTAACCAAATCAAATCAGCCTTTAGCCCGTATCAAAGACGCCTCACTACCCCGGATTTCATCACTCGACGCCCCACTCGCCCTATCCTTCCTGGATTTCACCGAGCCCGCCCACTTCCTTCTTTGACCCCTACCCCATCTATGATCTCCCCAATTAAGGACACCATCCCGATGGACATTGATGACCGTAAAACACATGCACCTTCCCCGGAAACCCAACCACCGACTTCCCCTCTCCCAGAAACTCTGTCCCTGGCCGATGACACCCAAACACCACCAGCTTCCTCTCTCCCAGGAACCCCATCCACGGCCGATGACACCTAACCACCACCAGCTTCCCCTCTGATACTTGTGAATATATACACGTCAGTCTCTTTTTTCACTACATCCATCATCATGGCCTTTTTTACAATTGGACAGGGAAATGCGGCACCCTAGAACATCAACCCTGACGTTGGACCATGGGCTCGGGTAAAACACCATTGCCTATGCCTCATAAAAGGGAGGACTAGGAGATAGATGCAAGCGAGAAACCTGGCACCTGTCACAAATTTGCTGGCAGCATCGCCTGAACTACACAGATGAGGAGATACAGGACTTGGTGCGTCGCAGGCCACAAAGGTGCCAGGCGCTGACAAGAAGAGGACACCAGTGCTCCCGTGATGGCAAAAGACGCTTTGTGTTGATGTATTGCAAGCAACACTTTAAACTTAATGCAGGACTGGATCATCAGGATATGCCCGATTCTGAAAAAAACCGAGGCGGAGTGCCACTCCAATTCAGTCCGAAAAGCTGAAGCGGAGCGTCACTCCAGTACAGTTCGAAGAATTACCGGCAATCATATCATCGCTAGCTTTTCCCACCAAGCTAGACTCCAAACCCCACGTGATCGAGGAAATCTGGGAGGAACTAAACACTGTCAACAATGCCACCCAGGTGGAACTCGATGTAGGAAACATGGAAACACAAACCGACCCCACTGTAAATGATTTATTTCATTTAGGAATGTCTGCAATAAAGAAGAGTGGAACCATAGTGAGCGACATCAGGAGCCACACAGCAGGACAAGAAATTACCCACACAGTAGATGTCACCCAAGTGGAAATAAACGTTACAGAACAAGAGACCCAGACCGACCCAACTTTGAACGATTTGTTTAACTCAGGAAATTCTGCAATCGAGAAGACAGGAACAGTGGTGAGCGACATAAGGAGCCAGACAAGTGGATGAGGTACAAGCCTCACAGTTGAAACTGTCATACTTCCTGATAGGAGAGAAAGGGTGCAGAAGGCCTTCCCTTCCCAATGGATTCAAAATCAAAAGATGGTAAATATTTTTTGTTGTACATTATTGATTGCCTCATAAGGTATAAGTCTAAAGATATGGGATGTGCCAGAGCTACCAAAATACATTCTCACTCTCACAAATCAGCATGCCAAACTTCTTATCGGTTCAACTCGTCGTAGACAAGAAATCAAGAAATATGCAAAAGCCATTACCTGTCCTTTATGAAAGCATGTCAGTGAACAATACTGCTTACATTCTGACAGGGGGCAGTGCAGGTGTCTCCAGGGCATTTTTATGCCATTGTGAAACAGAATGACAAGTTTGGGGTCATAGATGACATGAAGGTGCACACAATGAGCTTCTCATCATTTGCTGCTGCAGTAACACGCGAGAGGAACTCAAGTTGTCCTCTGTCTGTATAAACAGACATGATGGCATCCAGATTCTCCTGTACACAAAGGACCAAGGTCATCTTCCTCATGCTTCTTCTGAGCGAGATGCTAGTTAGTCTCCTTACTTTGGGATGCCAACATCCTCCCAATATGCGGGAGTTTATAAGTAGAACAATGGTCCCCACTTGGCTTGTTTGAGCCATGCCATTCTCGACATCCGCATACTATTAGAGGCTATTACACAGGGGTGAACAAATCTGTTGCAAGTTCACAGAAATTGGATGGTGGCATTCCACTGCTGACCTCATCAACTGCATGCCAACACACGCCCAAGATGCTCCTGAGTGTAAAACTAAGGAATGGAGGACGAAGAAGCCAAAAAATAAATAAAGAAAACGATACATCTTCAGAGACTCTGATTCTCCCCCGAAGAAAGGAAAATTGCAACACAAGGGAAATTGTGCAAGTGCAAGCATTAGGAAAGAACAAAATGTATCTTCATCTATACACGTACCGTACATAAGTATTGTGGCAAGTAGCCCACATCACAAGTTAAAAAACGCAATCCACCAAGAGATCTTTTTGGAAAAGACAATCCAACCTGTGATCAGCCTGGAAAAGATAATCTGGGGGCAGCATCACCAAAAATTATAGGTGTGTAGATTATACCAAGATACACCTCCATACAAAATTTGAAAGAAATCTGTCAAGAAATAGGTCAGTTAGAGCGTACACAAGAATATGACGCGGCGGCGGCGGCGGCATGACGCTGCTGAATCCGAAGAATCCTCCGGCATACTGTCGGGGGATACAATAATTAATTGTAGCTTCCACGCCCCTTTGCAAATAAAAGTTGAGACCTAATTTCTTTGACCGCTCAGAAATTATCAATAAGATGCCATCTGACGAAAATTCTGACAGAGTTGATGGGTCGGAAATGAAGGATAGTGAAGAATCAATTTCCCTAACTGGGAATGGGAACATTCCTGACGTAGAGGTTAAGATTGAAGACGGGGGCACATGTGCGTAGGTAAACGCCATCAACCGCGGACCACTCCATAGAAAACTACCTCAAACCGCGGATGTACCTGCATGGGGGACCGTCCACGGTTGCGATACCGGTCTGCCGTATAAAGTTTACGACGTAGGGGGCGTGTGAATATTAGATGTCACAGCGTGTAGGCTAAATCGAGTGGATCAGTCCTATGTGTATCGCGAAATGTCACAGCGCCCCCTTCGATGACTGCGCGGGAAAGGCGCGCTACCTGCTATCATCCCATAGCAGGTACGTCCGCGGTTTGATGTAGTTTTCTATGGAGTGGTCCGCGGTTGCAGGCGATTACCCATGCACACACACACAAGTACTAAACTTGGTCCACGTTTGACGCCATAAACGTGTAGTGGTGCGTGTACATGTGTGTGTGTGTGTGTGTGTGTGATTGTGGGTGATTTCTTGAGTATGATTTTGTGTTGGTAACACATATCTAGCTTAGTTTTACGTAGTTTACAGGTACATATATCACCATTGCTAGAGAAAAAAGGGCCTTTGCAACCAAATTTAAGTTGTTCTTTGTGTCTGGCTGTTAATCCTTAACGCTCAAGTTTCAAACATGGGAATATTTTGCATACGTTTCATATACCTGTTTGGGACATAATTAACAACAAATTAGGTACTTCCCAGAGGTGGACTACGAAAACTAAAAAACTAAGCACAAATTCATGCCTCTGCCCTAGGTCTGATAGGGATGGAAGTAGACAAAGCATCTAATGGCCAGGGCAAGTTCTTCTTAGGTAAGGCCGGATGGGCAGGTGGTGAAGGCAAGTGACATAAACTGTGTTTGCCTCCAATTTCTATTTTGAACTGATCACGAAAAGGTACCAGGAAATAACTGGAATAAGATAAAAACAAATTTATGCTGCGGTACCTGGCCTGGCAATGCATTCATTCCCTTCACAGTGATGTACACCTGGGCCCCCGTCTTACAAAGACTTCCGATTGATCCAAATCAATTGCAAGTTTGCGGTCTCCTATCTCTTATGTACATAGTTGCGATTGAAATCAATCGCAAATAAGTTGGGATTGATATAAACTCTTTGTAAGATGGGGCCCTGAACTTCATGGTAGCCAGCCACACAAAAAAGCCCCAAAATCTGTTATGGAAAATCTAGAAAAAGTACCAGGTAACAACTGGCAAAGTACAAACACAGATTATTATTGCCTTACCTAGCCTCAAGATGCAATCTTCCTTCATACAGTCCAGCCACTGTCACAACCTCCTCATTCAACCAGAGTGATCTTGTGGGAAGAGAAACGTTGTGAAAACCACCACCATGAAAAGCTACCAATCCCGACCAAGGAACAGCTGCCACCTGGCCATATATGTGACGGGAAGACATAGAAGTAGCTTCGCACAGGGGTGGGGCGATGCAAATACATGGGGATACACTGATGACACAGACACCGACTGCGAGTGTGGAACATCCGTGCAATCTATGTCACACTTATTAAGATGCCCACTCCTAGATGACCAATGCTGCCTGGAAGACCTAGTGGCAGCAAATGAGAAGGTTCTTCAGTGTGCAAAAGCCTGGCAGAACATTTGAGATCAGATGATGGACACGAAAGAAGAAAATGCATTCAACATCTTCAAAGCAGAGTTTACCTAAACTTCACGGTAGCTGGAATACCAAGTTTGCACCAATTTGTGCTTTAGCCTTCTCAAGAAGGGTTACCAGGCATCAACTGCGTTTACATTCCAAGAAAAAAACAGCAAAGAACTCCATCAATCATCTAATTCTAAAATCTGTTTTGTCAATTTAATGTAACAATCATTATCCTTAGCCAAACTAACTGTTCATTATTTATCAATCAACTGGATCAAAGTACTAAAAAGTATATAAATTGGTGAGTCAAGTCCTTGTTCGAGGTGACAATCCACATTAATCTATTTGTTCTTCTATCATGTTATAAATTGTGGAAATGAAATGTCCAGATTTTAAAGTCAAAGGATGCACCGTGCACAACACGATTGCAAAAATTGATTTTGAAATTATCTGAATACTCCTTCCAAATTGGATACAAAAAGGGTACTGAACTCGTTTTGGCAGATTTTCTTTCCTGGGCCTTGATAACTGCATAGATAAGCTTCACCTGTGGAATGGAAAAACTGTTGTCCAAGGAGACTGGGTGGCTGTGTTTTATTCAGGCATCAGATTTCCTCCCAATTGGACAAGTTTCGCACCTGGACAATGTAAATGGTATTGCCTCTGTCCGATTTCTGAAAGGGCGGAGGCTTTCCAAGACAGATGTTCAGGACGTGGAGGATCAGTTTATCATTTGCACCCTTCGTGTAGAGAGGACCAGTACCGGGGAATGCCAGGTCGGGATCATCTAGATGAAGAACTTCACATACTAGTAACAGTCCAGGACACAAAAGAGTGGGCAGAGTTAAAAAAAAAAGCCCCAAAATCTGTTTTGGAAAATCTACAAAAAGTACCAGGTAACAATTGGCAAAGTACAAACACAGATTATTATTGCATTACCTAGCCTCAAGATGCAATCTTCCTTCATACAGTCCAGCCACTGTCACAACCTCCTCATTCAACCAGAGTGATCTTGTGGGAAGAGAAACGTTGTGAAAACCACCACCATGAAAAGCTACCAATCCCGACCAAGGAACAGCTGCCACCTGGCCATATATGTGACTGGAAGACATAGAAGTCCCTCAATAGGCTTCGCACAGGGGTGGGGCGATGCAAATACATGGGGATACACTGATGACACAGACACCGACTGCGAGTGTGGAACATCCGTGCAATCTATGTCACACTTATTAAGATGCCCACTCCTAGATGACCAATGCTGCCTGGAAGACCTAGTGGCAGCAAATGAGAAGGTTCTTCAGTGTGCAAAAGCCTGGCAGAACATTTGAGATCAGATGAAGGACACGAAAGAAGAAAATGCATTCAACATCTTCAAAGCAGAGTTTACCTAAACTTCACGGTAGCTGGAATACCAAGTTTGCACCAATTTGTGTTTTAGCCTTCTCAAGAAGGGTTACCAGGCATCAACTGCGTTTACATTCCAAGAAAAAAACAGCAAAGAACTCCATCAATCATCTAATTCTAAAATCTGTTTTGTCAATTTAATGTAACAATCATTATCCTTAGCCAAACTAACTGTTCATTATTTATCAATCAACTGGATCAAAGTACTAAAAAGTATATAAATTGGTGAGTCAAGTCCTTGTTCGAGGTGACAATCCACATTAATCTATTTGTTCTTCTATCATGTTATAAATTGTGGAAATGAAATGTCCAGATTTTAAAGTCAAAGGATGCACCGTGCACAACACGATTGCAAAAATTGATTTTGAAATTATCTGAATACTCCTTCCAAATTGGATACAAAAAGGGTACTGAACTCGTTTTGGCAGATTTTCTTTCCTGGGCCTTGATAACTGCATAGATAAGCTTCACCTGTGGAATGGAAAAACTGTTGTCCAAGGAGACTGGGTGGCTGTGTTTTATTCAGGCATCAGATTTCCTCCCAATTGGACAAGTTTCGCACCTGGACAATGTAAATGGTATTGCCTCTGTCCGATTTCTGAAAGGGCGGAGGCTTTCCAAGACAGATGTTCAGGACGTGGAGGATCAGTTTATCATTTGCACCCTTCGTGTAGAGAGGACCAGTACCGGGGAACGCCAGGTCGGGATCATCTAAACGAGGAACTACACATACTAGTAACAGTCCAGGACACAAAAGAGTGGGCAGAGTTCAAATTAAAGAAAAAAAAAAACTGAGTGTAGACTTGAAAATGTCTACAATTTTAATGACAGACATCAAATGCATAATTTTGTATGAAAAATGGTTGAAACCAATTCTTTTTAGAGAGCACCCTTTTTTGTTTGAATGGCTCTTTTTAAAATAATGATGGGCCTTTTACTAAGTCACTTTTTCTTTACCTTTCGAGCATGGTGGTGTTGTACTTATTTGTTTGTAATGTTATTGTGCATGTTTTGGATACTAAAGCTTGGCCTTGCCAAAACTATACCACCCCTTAATGTAATCAGTGTAAAGGCATATCTTTTCAATGCTACACAAAGAGCGTCAGGGTCAGATCAAAGAGCTGGATATGAATATTCAGAATCTTCAGTCTACCAGTCTTTAGGCTATATACAGCAGACCACGTTGGATAGACAACGGACCAGGAACGACACCGACGAACAAGAACAACGCCCTTGGTATAGACAGACAACATGCACCCAGGACCATGATGAGGACATCGACGCCTCGATCACTGTAGCTTCACTACACCCAGAATTTTTGCTCAATAACTTAACAACCTAAACTTTCTACTTATCCTATTTTTTCTTCTTGATACTAAATGTATGATCCGATGTTTTAAAAATTTAACACACCATTGCAGACAGATTGCTAGTTGGGTAAGTGAAACATTTTGCATTCCAAGTTTGTGAGTGAGTGTGTAAGAGAGGACAGTGTTGTAGTTAATTGTTTTTAATACTTTTAATAATGTGCATCTGCGTAATTTATTTGCAACAAATTCGTAGTTTGCACTAGCTGTCCTTTATTTCTGTTGGCTTACCTTGAACAAAATGACCCCAACCGACCAGACAAGTACGACTGTGGTGACACATGTATAATATATGTGTCTAAACCTGATAAAGGAATTAGAAGTTTAATAAATTACATCACCACCCTATATAAGCTTGTCGAAGACTAGATCAATTGCTCAGGGCTTTCGTAATCCTGCCAATCTGCAGTGGAAAGGCGAGACAATATAATTTGTGATTTAATGGTAATGTCACATGCTAGTCTTAACTATTAAATGGCTTATCACTGTTTGAGGCTTTTGTAAACCTGCAACATTTCTGCAGTTAAAAGATGGACAGATACATTTGTGTGATTGTGTTTTATTATGATTCTATTATCTTTTCGTGTTTCGTATTCATATTTTGTAATTGTAGTTCAAATTTTTAATTGAGTGGAAATTATTTTAATGAATGAAATATCTAAATATTCACCCAGGGTTATAGATACAGTTACCAGTCGCAGTACGACGCATTAAACTGGCAGATAGTCAGTTCACTTTATAATTTAAATGAAGATTGTCTCTGCGATATTGGTTAACTGAACAAACCATGTGCATATAGATATGAAGTTTGTTTTATTAAGATACTGTAGCTATGTGTTGTTGTTCTCAGTTCTCACTACCACGAGGCAGATTAAAAAGACACTAAATTACTAACTATTGACCATATACTTGCGAAAAACAAGACTATACACAGAGGACACTTTGCAGTACGACACTTATACTTCGGACTGGCACATTATGAAAAATAATAGTGAATTGGTAGGGAGTCAATGATGGCTGACTTATGTTTGGATTTGTTATACAGAAATTTGCTAATTGTATGGTTAGAATAGGAATAGATTTGTATTAGCTATTACATTGGGCGTAATAACTATTACATTCTCTCTAATTCTTACGTCGCTTTTGATATACAAATTTGAAAATATCTGTTTGAGGTTTAATTGATTTTGATTCATTATTTAAAGGTTTTATGATTATACAAATATTTGATTAATAACGGGATAGGTATATGATTGTACTGCAATTCCATGTTCATATTATAGGCCTATATAGTAGCATGGACTTACTTTCAGTACCTTGAGCGCACCCGTTGCTTTCATATTTCATATATATAAGCTTGAAAGGTTATCATAATCACAACATATACTTACTGAAATTAAGTATCAAACTCATTTGGATACAAAGTAACAATTTGTTTGAGCTCTTTATTCATTGGATCATTGCTCATTCATTGGTAGGTGTTGTTCATTTTTAGAGAGAACGATCGATAAGTAAACCTAGCGTTAAACTGAATAATGTTGCATTAAGGGTAGTTAATATTTGTTTGATTTGCAATTTTGCATAATAGTCTCCAATATTTTTTTGTATTAGTATATGTTTTTAGAATAGACTCAGTGTTTAAGTATTGTTAGTATTATAAGTGTATTCAATTTGTGCTTCTAGTCCTTGTTAGAATATTAGTGATTTCCATGTAGTTAAATTCCAGATGCGCGTGAGAGAGATTTAAGAGGAATTGGAACAAAAATCACATGTTTCGCTTTATACATACAATTAACTAGGTTTTGTTTATTTTTCTTTAATAAGGAATGAGTGCCTCATTTTCCGAAGAAAGGGGATGTTGTGTAGTATTGTCCCAAAACCCAGTTAATCGTAAAGTACATGTACCCTCAAATTTGAGATGCACTTAAAAGCCAAGTCTATATCTTTATAATCCTTCCCATAGAAAGACCAAGTGCATCCATAATCTCCTTCCCAGGAAATACCACCTCTGTTATGTTTAAGCCCATACATAAAACTACGTAGTAGTCCATTGTCTTGGCGGCTCTCATTCATGTCTTTGTTCCTTTGACACAATGTAACCTACCCTCATATTACTTGTATCCTTCTGGATAAATATTACATGTTCTGGCTTTCTGAGGGGAGTTCAGTTTTGATCACCATTAGATCAAGACCCTCTTTCTAGCTGGCTCTCTCTTCATCTAGTGTTTTACATATGCAGTTCATAATGATGTGACGGATTTGATTCTCCAAAGTTTGGAGATAATAAATACTCTTGATATGACTCAGGAATTACAAGACTATCCTTGCTTCTTCATATTTATGTACCTCTCCTACTGTCAATAACAAATATACTGATCCCAACACGACAATAAACATGACTGGACTAATTCAAGAGAATTGGATGAGAAGTCAAGTTGCCCTAGTTGCTGGCGTGGTGCTGTGTGTTCCTACAGATGTCAAATGTTACCAGAACTAAAATTAGAGCAATGTAGAAGGATAAAGTCGAAAAACAAGTCTGCATCCATCTGGAACACTCTACCACAACACCTCCGCCTATGTAATACAGAAGACACTTTCAAAGGAAACTTAAAACCCAACTCTTTCCATCTTGAATCCATAATGTATGTTTTGAGTATCTAAATTTCATTTCGTTCATAATATCTTTAATTACTGTTCCTTATTTGATTTTATGATTTGTATGTTTCTTTTCTGTTGTAAATAGCGCTCAACAAGAATAAATTATTATTATTATTAAAAAACTACTATGACATTTCCGCTCAAGAAAAAGATTAACTACTAAAGGTGAATCGGCTAAACAGGACATTATACTCTTCGCGTAAATTTACCATGAAGGCAAAAACTTTTTTACCTAATGTCGAACCTCAAAGTACTCTATGCAAATCCTTATCTCCTTTATCTACACCCGTGACAATCAGAACATCACAAAGCAAGACCTGTTTCGCAAGGTGCCACGCCCTCTGCCACGCCCCTTTCTTGGCTAAGAAGCAGTCGTGTACATTGCTGGATGGGCTGCCATGGCAACTGGCTGCATCTGGAGAAGCATCCTCCTCGGTTGATTGAAATTGGCCCATGTTCAGATGGGTGTGCTGGGTGTAGGCCCTGAATCCCTGAGCTAAGGCCTCGTAGACGAGTCCATGTCGATATTGATGAAAATCAGTGACGTGTTCTGTTACAAAGAGGGTATAAATAGTGTGTAAGTTCACAACAATCTCTTTGAACTGGATACAATGTTCAATTAACCTTAAAAGCTTCAGAGCCAGAAGGGCATTAATTCTGTGTCAAAGAATATGAACTTACACCCTTTAAGCTCTCAGAGGATGAGATCTATGAATACCTGCATTACATGGAACAATAGACAAATGTTCAACTCCATGCAGTGTTATCTTGTATATATCCATGTCAGAGTAATTCATGTTATTAGAAAATTAAAAAGGTATTCATGATAATCAGTCATATCGTCGCTGTTTTCACGAAGTGACGGTAGTGAAAAAAAATTGCATTCACTTTGCGTTACGATTTTCCTCACTATTGTCACTTCGTGAAAATAGGGACGATATATTACAAACATTTCAGATTAAGACCCAAGAGACATGTACATGTACATATCCAGTTTAATACCCATGTACTAAACTTCTACTAAACTTCATTTCTAAGTTATATTCTTTCTATAAATAGTCCCTATTTGAAGCTCATTAGGCCTGTATCTCTTAAATTCAAATTATTCCCCAAAAGACCATTTACTAACATATTCAAATTTTATGCATACTAAGAATGGAATTTCCTACTGTAGGTTCCAAGGCGCTAAGCTTGTCCAACATAGCAACAAGTAATGTAGTTCATTTCCTAATAACGGGTTAATGGAATACCTCTTCACTAGGTGCACAGGAAAGAAACATCCATAAATTTGAATACGTTAGTAAACCAGTCTATTACCGGTAGGCTGTTTAGCTACATTTTAACTTAAAGGGAGTGTAGCCTGACATGACTATGTGTCTTTCCTGTGGCCTGACTTGGGGCCGATTGGGTATAATATGACTATGCGACCGCAGCAATCAAGTGCGTGCACCATACGCGAAACCGAAGCGTGATGAGAACTTCGGTCTGTTTTGCAAAAGATGACCATGTAGAGATTAAGTTGCCGACTACTGTTAATCAAGTCCATTCATTTACGTGCAGTTGTCCAAAAGAAGAGGTAGATGGCGTTAACCAGTATTAGTATTTGCCAAGCTACACTCCCTTTAACTTAAAAGACTTCATTGGGTATGGAAGTCGGTCCTTAACTCACCAGTCTGTTGTTCTAGCTTCTCCACAAGATGTTGTTCAATCCTTCCACCTCCTAGTAGCACCTTCCCATCGTGCAGTGCCCCTCGTAGCCGTGCCATGCATGAATGAAGCCGATGCTTTGCACCAGTTAAATGAGGTTCAGAGGGAGCACATAAGATGATGGTCTAGAAGGAAAATGGCAGAGAGAAATGTAAATAACAAAGAAATGCTAATAATTCATGTGTGAATTAATGCTTTAATTCTACTGATAGCAAATGGTTTAGTTTTGATTCCCTTTTTTCCCCAACTGTTGTTTTAAGGGAAGTCCACCCTGAAATTAAGTTAGTTTTAATAGGAGTAGAAAAATGAGAGAAACAAGTCAGTGAAAGTTTGAGCAAATTCCGATTAAAAATAAGGAAGTTAGGATTTTTTAAGTTGTGATCAATCAAACACAAATTGGCAACTCTATGACGTAAAATGCGAGCTCAACTTCCATTTGCTTAGTACTAAAAAAATCTAAAATTTTCATTTTCCCCATGACGAAAACTCCCCGTTAGAGAAAAATCAGTGAATTGTCTCATAGACTTTAGTTTGGGCTTTAGCACTTTGATATAGTCATTATCATTAAGTAAACAAAACCCTTCCTTTATCTGCTGGTGAACTTATCCCTCTGTCAATACAAGGCTATTAAGGACTTAATCCCTGTATCAACAGAGCTTGCGTACAGTTAGGTGAGCATGGAGAGTTGGGTTAGTCTAGAATTCAGACAATTGCTTTTAGCATGGACCTGCTCTGTAAAGTAGATGTGGTACCAGCAACTGGCAACTTTAGAACTCAAGTCGAACGACAAGTGTAAATAACAAATTTACAAGACGCCGCATTCCGAAAGAAAGAAATGAATG